>JANAVB010029416.1:0-47500 GCA_029216955.1 Iris pallida | reverse complement strand
GAAATGCATGTATAAAATAGCATGGCCGTGGAAGCTTCCTACTTTGGGAACATTCGCGGTGTGGGCTACACCCTAATGGCCCGGACCTTTTCCTCGTTTGACGGAAATATCTTTTATGCTCAACATAAAGCTTGTATGTCATGACCCGCTCATATAATACGACGAGAGCCAGGATACGTGACACGTACCTAGGCTACACAAGGGATACTTGGTATCTATAATTGCGATTGTCGATTGTTAACTAGGTTAGGAATACCAGATAATTAGCCTCGAGCCCAAATAGGATTTTGATTCTTGTACACACCACCTCAAGCACAAGTTGGAGTGCATATTTAAGTTACATATGACCTCGAGCCCAGATAGGGTTGTGTTTACTTAACTTAATGGTGTTACAAGTACATAAAGTCAAATAGGATTGTGTTACTAGTAACATAACAATCTTCCCAAGAATGATCAACCAAATGATGCATCTTATAACCGGGTACAAGTTATCCTTGGGAAAGTAAGGAATTAAAGATTAATTGGTACTAAATATCTTTATCAGTTTGTTTGCACACCGACGACACACAATCACACGGAAGATCAATTGTGAAGTTGTAGGGTTTATCACGTTGTAAATTGGCAAGTGTAAGTCCGTATCCAAAAGTAGGGGTGAGCATACAACGGTTGAAAATCGAATCAAATCGAAATATGACAAATGGTTCAGTTTTTCGGTTATCGGTTCGATTTTCGGTTTAAAAATTTAAAATTTTGAAATAACAGTTCAATTTTAGGTTCTTGATCCGAGTATCCAAAACGTACCGAAAATCGATTAGATTTAATAATTTATTAAACTACCCTCAATCTATAAATATTAATATTTTTTCTAGTCTGTAACTGAGCGCACTCTATCCTCCTATTCTCTGTCGGTGTTTCTCTAAGCACTCTCTCTCTCTCTACCCTCAATTTATATATACTAATTTTTTTTTTACACTATGTATTTTAATAATTTATAAATACAACAATGTCATTTTTTTTAAGATTTGTTATTTAAATAGGTCCAATTGCTAAAAAATTGAAGGTCCGACCCATTAGCCCATGAAACCAACCGACCGAAAATCGAACCGTTAATTCGGTTCGGTCATGCTCAATTTTTTTTATAAAAACGGTTCGATTTTTAGTTTTGAGAACTACGATTTACGATTATTTCGGTTTTTATATATTCAGTTCAATTTGAATCGAACCGAACCATTGCTCACCCCTATCCAGAAGTGGGTGGGGATTAATTATTAAAATGAGAACTCATTGAATATCCAATAAGTTTATCATAAATTATAGATACTTACACTATGATTATTGTTGTCCTAAACTGGATATGTTCTGATTTTTTTAACAAGATTAAGCTAAATCCGATCGTTTTTTTCAATTTCAGACCATGACACTAATGTAGTCAAAGGCACAAGACGTACTCGACGAACAAATGGTTCATATCGTCCGGACATAAGACACGCGTCCCAACGAAGCGAAGCACAAAAATAATAAATAATAAAAATATACGTAAATAAGTAAATAATTACGGTATCAACTATTTTAAATATTTGATACCATAATTATATCAGAAAATTACGGTATCAACTATTTTAAATTACGGTATCAAATATAATTATGGTATATTGCACGTGAGTGGTTAGTATCCGAAAAACTAATAGATATCACAATTTGTATGATAATAAAATTATTATTTGTTATCTATATAATATATATTTTAAATTTATATATAAATATATAATAAACTTTATTTTTTAAAATTAAATATATTTTTTGTATAGATAATAACAAATTATCTTTTCGTGATATGAATAGATCAAACAAAAGTTAAAAAAAAAAGAAACAAATTAAAAGATAAAATTAAACCAAACTAGAATTAAAACAAATCAAATTAAACCAAACCAAATAAAACTAGTAAACTTTATTTCCGCCTGGCGAAAATTGGTGTCTCTGGCGAAAGTTTTTTTCTATTTAATTTTGTTTTTCAAACTTAGCCTATTTCATTAAAGATTTTATGGTTATTCTTAGGACGACTTTAACCTGTGTTGACATTTGTTGTGCATTGCCATGTGTTATTATATTGTACTAGCATATGTGCACGTGACTTGCACGTATTTTAATATTTCTTAATTAGTTTAGGAAGACTCTTTAGGAAGACCAAATGGTACTATTCCTAATTACTAAGTTGTCCTTATTAAAATTAATGAACTATTTTTAATTAGTATAAGTATGTAAGGGTATTTTTGGAATTCAAAAGTTTCACCATCTAAGTTTTCCTATTATATAGTAGAATAGATTAATGAACTATTTTTAATTAGTATAAGTATGTAAGGGTATTTTTGGAATTCAAAAGTTTCACCATCTAAGTTTTCCTATTATATAGTAGAATAGATGAACTATTTTTAATTAGTATAAGTATGTAAGGGTATTTTCGGAATTCAAAAGTTTCACCATCTAAGTTTTCCTATTATATAGTAGAATAGATATTGTAATGTGCATGCGGTTACATTTCATTTTTTTTTTTTGGTTTTTACAAACAAAACAACTTAGATATATGTCATATCTAAATATATCATAATAAAATAAAATCAGACTATATCTTAATTAGGTTGCTTGGCTGAGAAGATTAGGTTTACAGCAGTATAAAAATAGGCCTGATCCTTTGTATATGTGCGATAATCAACATAGCTTTCTTTCTCCTCTAGCAAAGCAAAGAAATCTTAAGTCTCTAATTCTACTAGTAAGAGTATATGGGTTACAGAGTAGCCAAGGCCTCGGAGTTCTTGGTGATCACTGGATGGCTAATCCCGGACGTCAAGCTCGCCAAGAAGGCTTGGGTCTTGCCAGGCCAGTCGTGCTCGGTCTTCGACGTCTCTCCTGTCAACTACACCTTCGAGGTGCAGGCCATGAGCGCCGAAAAGCTCCCTTTCATCCTCCCCGCCGTCTTCACCATCGGCCCCCGGGTCGACGACCAGGAAAGCCTGATGAAGTACGCCAAGCTCATCTCCCCGCACGACAAGCAGTCCAACCACGTCAACGAGCTCGTTAAGGGGGTCATCGAGGGAGAGACTCGCGTCCTGGCCGCCTCCATGACCATGGAGGAGATCTTCCAGGGAACCAAGAACTTCAAGCACGATGGTATTCGAGAAGGTGCAGCTGGAGCTCAATCAGTTTGGGCTCCTCATCTACAACGCCAATGTGAAGCAGCTGGTCGACGTGACGGGGCACGAGTACTTCTCCTTCCTGGGCCAGAAGACGCAGCAGGAGGCGGCGAACCAGGCGAAGGTTGACGTGTCGGAGGCGAAGATGAAGGGCGAGGTCGGGGCGAAGAAGAGGCAAGGGCTGACGCTGCAGAACGCGGCGAAGATTGATGCCGAGACGAAGGTGTACTCTACGCAGAGGGAGGGAGAAGGGAAGAAGGAGGAGATAAAGGTGAGGACGGAGGTCAAGGTGTTTGAGAACATGAGGGAGGCAGAGGTGGCTGAGGCGAACTCGAAGCTTGCTACCAAGAAGGCGGAGTGGGCGAGGCAGGCGCAGGTGGCTGAGGTGGAGGCGGCAAAGGCTGTGGCGATAAGGGACGCGGAGTTGCAGATGGAAGTCGAGAGGAGGAATGCCCTGAGGCAGACGGAGAAGCTCAAGGCTGACCACCTTAGCAAAGCTGTTGTCGACTATCAGATGAAGGTACCTACTTTTTTTTTTTTTTTGAATAAACACAACCTTCATTGAAATTAAGAGTTAATCAAACTCATATCATGTAAGATATGAGAATGGATACAGGTGGGTATCTCATGAAAACTAGATATAGAATCAGAAGAAGGAAAAAACAGAGAAGAAGATGCTAACATATGTGCACAATGGTTAGCATTCCTATAGGTAAAAATAAAAGAAACATTAGGATTTGATCTGCAAGCATTCTTTGCATTTTCAACTGTGTGTCGGACACGCCATATTGGAAGTAATGAAGGATTATTGATAGAATCAATGAGAAACTTGCAATCACCTTCGATTATGACATGTTCCAGTTGTTGTTCTTGACAGATTAGTAAGGCTAAACGAATACCTGAAGCTTCTGATTCAATAGGTGAACCACCAACCTCAGTTTTCGACATAGCCATACAAAACCTGCCTTCTGAATCCCTAAGTATAGCAGCACCCGCCATTTGACCATCCAAGTAGGAGCCATCGAAGTCAATCTTCCAACAATTGTGACTTGGAGGCAGCCAATTGTCTGAATGATGATTTGAAAACAAAGGATTTGAACTGTCAGAGATAGTTGATGAGTAAACTTCTTGCTTCTTCATGAGGCCTTGGGCTTCTTCAAAGATCCTTCTTGCATTGATGATTGCATCGTTGAAAATAGCATTATTTCTGGACTTCCAAATACACCAAAGTTGATAGAAGAAAGAAGCCACGATCATAGGATCACCAGTCTTCAGTAAAGTCGTAATCAGAGAGTTGACTAAAGACTCAATTGAAATGTGTGGTGCTACTAGCAAGTTGTACTGCCAAGAAAAATCTGTTTTTGGACAATGTAACAGCAAATGATTAGTATTTTCAATACATACCTTGCATAGAGGACAGGTTGCAGGAATCTGAGCCATGCGTTTGTTGATGTTTTCATATGTGGGTAGGGAATTGGTGATAGCTCTCCAAACAAATAGCACCACTTTTGGACTGATGTGATTTAAAGACCATAGCCTCTTCCATTCATTGAAATTTTCACCAGCAGTAACATGAGAGTTAGGATACAGCTTCTCATGTATCAGTCTATAGGCAGATTTAGCACTGAATTCTCCATTAGGTGTATGAATCCATATGAGCTTGTCATTTTGACAATTAGAAGACAATGGGATTTTGAGAATAGCTTCAGCTTCATGTGGTGGAAACAACAGATGGATAAGATTAGATTTCCAGGACATGGAAACCTTATTGATCAGTTCACTAACTCTCTGAACCCACCTGTTGCTAAAGGGATAACCTTGAACTGTATAGTAAGGTTGAGCTGGAACCCAGGGATCATGCCAAATATCAATATGTACCCCATCACCAACTGACCAAATAACATTATTCTTAAGCCATTGACGACTACTAAGAATGCTGGACCAAACACATGAGATGGATCTAGTTGGGGTGACTGACCAGAAGTTTGAAGAATGGAGATATTTTGCAGTGAGAATAGAAGACATGAGGGATTTTGGTTGAGAGAGGAATCTCCAGGTAAGTTTAAGGATCAAGGAGAGGTTAATGATATGAGGATCTCTTATTCCAAGACCACCTTGGTATTTGGGTACTGTGAATCTATTCCAGGAAGTAAAGTGAATCTTCTTTTTTTCTGTTGAACCCCACCAAAAATTCCTTTGGTCCTTAACAAGACAGTTAGTCACCTGCTTAGGAATGAGATAGGAAGAAAAGTGATATGTAGGTAAAGATGATAAAGTAGACTTGATGAGAGTGGTTCTTCCTGCATGAGAAAGACATTTCCTTTGCCAGCCATGTAATTTTGCTGTGCTACTCTTGATTAAATCTGAATAAGTACTAACTCTGTTTTTAGACTGAAGAAGCATATGCCCCAAATACTTATCCCTCATTGTCATAGATTTAACCCCCAGTAACTGTATATACAGCTGCTTCATAATTGGGTCTGTCTTCTTAGAAAAGAAGATAGAAGACTTCTCAAAATTAATGCTTTGTCCAGACCAAGTCTCAAATGTTTTGAGAATGTGTTTAACTTGATAAATGTTATGGAGAGAACATTTACCAAATATAAGAAGATCATCAGCAAAAGCAAGGTGTGAATATACTGGATTGGAATTCCTCAGAGTGATACCTTCATACAGTGAGTTTCTCACCATACTGTTGAACAGAGATGACAGAATATCCATACATAATATGAAGAGGTAGGGGGACAATGGACATCCCTGTCTGATTCCACGAGTTGGGTAAAAAATATTGGAAGGTTCACCATTAATAAGAATGGCAAATGAGGATGTAGAAACACACTCCATTATAAGATCATGAGATTTTCCCAAGATTCCATACCCTCGTAAAGCTTGGCTAATAATATTCCAACCCAACCGGTCATAAGCTTTTGACATATCTACTTTGAAAGCAAATGAACTATTCGTAGGAGAAAAATTGGAAAGTGAATGGAACAGTTCTTGAGCCAAAACAATATTTTCACCAATATTTCTACCAGGTACAAAAGCGTTTTGAAAGTGGCTAATCAAATGATGCATGAATGGACGAAGTCTATTAGCAATGAGCTTGGAAATAATTTTGTATAGGACATTACACAGAGCAATGGGCCTATAATCAATAGGTTTTGAAGGATTGCTTTTCTTGGGAATAAGGGTAATGAAAGTATGGTTAAGATTGTGAGGCATGGTACCTGTTTGGAAGAAATTTTGAATGAGGAAGGATACTTCATTACCAATGACATCCCAACACTTTTGATAAAAGAGTGCTGGATAACCATCAGGCCCAGGAGATTTATATGAACCCATGTCCATAATAACAGCCTTGATTTCATCAGTCCCGGGAACAGCATGTATGGAGGAATTATCAGCAGCATCAATAATAGGGAGATCAGCAAGAATATGTTCAGGAACAGGGGAAGTGTCCATCTGCCAAGTCCTTTTTTTTTGCAGAAAATTTGCTACAACTAAAAAAGTTTACATAAAATTATCTAAAACGAAATTTAAAATAGAGATAGTTTCCGACAGATGGTCTGTCTGGCGGGTGGGTTTTCTTCTCCGATTTTTTTGAGTTGGTTTACGGATTGGTTTTATTTGGATTTGGTTTTTATTTTTTAATTTATATTCCTATCAAAATTTATAACTATAACTAATAACAAATCATAATAGATATTTTTTTTTATACTGTGTTAAAAAATGTATCACTAGTTTAAAGTATATCTATATTTAAAATCTCTCTCTATCTTAAAGAAATTATATTGATATTCAAAATCTATCTCTATTTAAAAATAATATTAACATTAAAAATAATATCAATATTAACACTAAAATAAAATTTAATATGAATATTTTAAATACATTGTTTCTTAGACTTGATTTGAAATATAGATTTTTTTTGGGTTTGTTTTAAAAGAAGCCAACCAATCTCTATTTTAAATTTTTTAAAAAAATCTATTTCTAAATTAAAAAAAGACTTATCTATCTTAAATAACAATTCTTAGCTATAAATTAAATATATTTTAATATATATATATATATATATATATATATATATATATATATATATATATATACTATAATATATATATATATATATATATATATATATATATATATATATATATATATTATATATATATATAATATATATATATATATATATATATATATGTCGATTTTTTTTTAATAGAGAAATTATTTTTTTCAAAACAATTCTAAAAAATATCTATCTTTCAAACAAAATATAAGAATAATATATATTTAATTTAAAAATAAATGTATCTTTAAATACAAATATATAGATTTAAAAATACTAATCTATTTATGTGTTCCACAACAATACAATCTATTTTTTATAAAATTCAAATTCAAATCCAAACGAACATTAATAATAAATTTTTTTAATTTTATAGATACATTTATTTTTAAATAAATATTATTTTCTATTTTTTTTGAAAGATAGATATTTCTTAGATTTGTTTTGAAAAAATAATCTATCTCTATTTTAAAAAAATTAATAAATGGATAGATAAGACTTGTTTTATATAAGATATATAGATTTATTTATTTATTGATCTAAAAATAGATACAATGGAAAAAAATAGATAACTCTTTTTTTAAGTTTAGAAATAGATATGTTTTGTTTTTAATTTAAAATAGAGATTGGTTGGCTTCTTTTAGAATAAATTTTGATAGGAATATAAATAAAAGAAAAAAACAACCAAATCAAAATAAAATTAAACCGTAAACCAAACAACCAAATCAAAATAAAATTAAACCGTAAACCAACTCGGAAAAACCGTACGAAGGGAACCGCATACCCATCCAATTTCCGCCAGACTGTCTCGACAGACCATCTGTCGGAAACTATCTCAATTTCAAATTTCTAAAACATGTTTCGTTTTAGATAATTTTATATAAAAAAAATTCGTTGTAGCAAATTTTCTATTTTTTTTGTAACATATATAAGAACCTTTAGCAAAATACACAAACAATCTGTTAGAAATTCTCCACTTTTCTTCCTTCTCGTAAAATCTGAAAAAAATAAAAAATAATGTAAATGTTATCGGCCTCCGGGGGAGGACCGCGTACATCGCACTGCCCTATACAGTTAATACGGTTCTATGTGCCGACTTTGTCCGAATGCTCCTAGTGGTAAAATTTTTGCTCCACCGGTATCTCGTAGTTGCACACAACGCCAAGAGAGTGATCCTTTACTTAGCTTTGTCCAGAGCAAAAATGAAGAACATAAAGTTTCGGAAGAACGAGATTTTTGAAGAGAGTTTCTGCTAAGGATTATCGGTGTAAGAAAACAATGAGATGACCTTCAATATATAGGCTAATCATCCAATTAAACACTGAACGTTACAAGATAAAAACAAATGTTAAACACGTGGTTCATTGAACCTAGACAGAATATAGAGCATCAAACGTTACAAAAATTAATGGGTTGTAATGGTCAGAAAATTTAAAGAGGAGCAAAAAGTTTATAGAGTCTCAGCTCGAACCCGAAAAGAAAATCGAATCGACATTCGGCACCCGCAGATGTGAGCACGTACCCGCACCCGTTACACGTGCCGGACTGTGCGCACGTGAGGCCCAAGGGGCTCCCACACGACTTCAATTAAGCAATAGAAAGCAAAGCAATATATACACTCTCAAGTCCAAACACCTAGCCGATGGGGGACTATATGAATAGAGGAACTTTGAGCTTTGTTTACACAACAACTACAACACAATCAACCATTGCATTATCAGAAGACATAAACATTAGGAGAGAAAATTTGCATGGAGGAGGAGATATTTTTAAATATATGTATTTGACAAATTAATTATTCTAAACACCAATAGGTACAAGAAGCAAACTGGATCTTATACAAGAAACAAAAGGAAGCAGAAGCCGATCTCTATGCGCAAGAGCAGTTAGCCCAAGCCCGTAGGACTGCCGCAGAAGCAGCACTATTTGCCCGCCAGCAAGAAGCCGATGCAGAGCTCTACGCGAAGGCAAAGGAGGCTCAAGGACTGATGGCTCTCGCAGAAGCCCAAGGAATGTATGTCTCCAAACTGTTGGATGCTTTCAGAGGAAACTACTGCGCCATGAGAGACTACATGATGATTAATGGCGGGATGTACCAAGAGATTGCCAAGACCAACGCGGATGCAGTACGCGGCCTACAACCAAAAATTAGCGTCTGGACCAATGACAGCGACAAGTCTTCTGATGGTGGAGCAATGAAAGAGGTTGCTGGACTATACCGCATGTTGCCGCCA
This sequence comes from Iris pallida, assembly GCA_029216955.1. Lineage (NCBI taxonomy): Eukaryota > Viridiplantae > Streptophyta > Magnoliopsida > Asparagales > Iridaceae > Iris > Iris pallida. The sequence goes on along the minus strand of JANAVB010029416.1, from coordinate 38,009 downwards.
TTGTTCAAACAGTGCATGAGCAGACTGGGATGCTGCCCCCGCCATGGATGGGAAACCTTAATGATACTCCTGCAACAACGTAAAAGTAATTATTTGGTCAGGTTCTTTGGTTTCGTTGTGTGGGGAGTTATGTTCGACTCACTTTTTATTATTATTTTCGGGTCCTTTATATGTGTTGAATTCTATCTTACCTTAGGCTATCTCCAATGAAGATTTCGATTTCTAAAATTGAATTTTTATTTTACATGGCATCTACTTGACATTGACTATGAGAAAATTTCTATCCTACTTACTGTTGGGAATGCAATGTGATCCGAATCGGAGTTGGCCCATGAGGCCCAATATTAAATTGGGCCCATATGCCTTAAAAGAGAATTCTTATGTAAGGCCTGAACCAATTCTTATGTATAGTCTCTACTTAGGCATAATCTACCAAACTAGTTTCTAGTGGAGTATCGTCATATAATATTATACTAGCATGACAAAATACTATTCTATAATTTAAAAATAATTACTTTAAATTCTGAAAAAAATAAATAAAAACATATTTCTAGAAAAATAGTTAAATTTAATACAACCAACATATATGTACACATGAACTTATTAGTTTTCATATATGGCGATATATCCTATAGTATTATGAAAACACATAAAATAATATTTATAGTATAAAAATATTTATTTTAAATTCTGAAATACTAATAAATATTTCTGAAACACACACACACACACACACACACACACACACACACACATATATATATACTGGAAATTGCTGAGAAACCCAATTTCGGGGTGGACTTTTATGAAAAACCCACCCGTTGGATGAGTTTTATGAAATACCCAGAATTAAGTATTTTCACGTTAAATATTTCAAGATTTCTTTTAGATGCTCTGTATTTACAAAATTAATACCATAACTACCCCTCCGCACAAAACTCAGATTTTGATTGCGATTCTCGTCTTCTTCTTCTTCTTCTTCTTCTTCTTCTTCTTCTTCTTCTTCACGAGAGATCTGAATTCCATTGCTCTCATTTTCAGCAGAGATCGCAAAGATCGTTCGTAGTTCACCGTACTTTTTTTCAGTCGAACTCCGATCATCACTCATCTTCTTCTTCTTCTTCTTCTTCTTCTTCTTCTTCTTCTTCTTCTTCTTCTTTTCCGACAATTAGGTCAATTATGGAGAGAAGATCTTCTTCTTCTTTTCCATAAGATCGTTTTGAAAGAAGAACGAAAACTCTTGAATCTTTATTCATGTCAAATTTCTTCCCACAAAATAAAAAAATAAAAAATTAGATTTCTGTCAACTGTTCTCCGTCGATATCTCACGAAGAATAGTCATTCTCCTGCATTTTAACAAGGAGAATGCCATTCTCCGTGTTGAATGTCATTTTCCGTGTTACTAACACGGAGAATGACATTCTCCGTGTTTCTAACACGGAGAATGGATCTCCGTGTTGAATGTCATTTTCCGTGTTACTAACACGGAGAATGACATTCTCCGTGTTTCTAACACGGAGAATGGCCATTCTCCTGTGGTTTAATATTTGAATGACCATTCTCCGTGTAAATTAACACGGAGAATACCATTCTCCGTGTAATTTAGCACGGAGAATGGCCATTCTCCGTGTAATTTAGAACGGAGAATTCCATTCTCCATACTAAATTATACGAAGAATGGTCATTAATACTGAGAATAATCATTCCCCGTGTAAATTAACACGGAGAATGCCATTCTCCGTGTAAATTAACACGGAGAATGGCATTCTCCGTTTTATTTAATACGGAGAATGTCATTCTCCGTGTTAATTTACACGAAGAATGGTTATTCTCCTGCGTTTTAACACTGGAATGACCATTCTCCTTGTCAAATTACACGGAGAATGGCCATTCTCCGTTTTATTTAACACGGAGAATGGTATTCTCCGTTTTATTTAACACGGAGAATGGCATTCTCCGCGTTTCTAATACGGAGAATGGTCATTCTCCTGCGTTTTAACACTGGAATGACCATTCTCCGTGTTAGAAACACGGAGAATGTCATTCTCCGTTTTATTTAACACGGAGAATGGTATTCTCCGTTTTATTTAACACGGAGAATGACATTCTCCGTGTTTCTAATACGAAGAATGGTCATTCTCCTGCGTTTTAACACTGGAATGACCATTCTCCGTGCCAAATTACATGGAGAATGGCCATTCTCCATTTTATTTAACACAAAGAATGGCATTCTCCGTTTTATTTAACACGGAGAATGGCATTCTCCGTTTTATTTAACACAGAGAATGGCATTCTCCTGCGTTTTAACACTGGAATGACCATTCTCCGTGTTAGAAACACGGAGAATGTCATTCTCCGTTTTATTTAACACGGAGAATGGTATTCTCCATTTTATTTAACACGAAGAATGGCATTCTCCGTGTTTCTAACACGGAGAATGGTCATTCTCCTGCGTTTTAACACTGGAATGTTCATTCTTCGTGCTAAATTACACGGAGAATGGCCATTCTCCGTAAATTAAGACGGAGAATGGCCATTCTCCGTATAATTTAGCACGAAGAATGGCCATTCTCCGTGTAAATTAAGACGTAGAATGTCATTCTCTGTGTTACTAACACAGAGAATGGCCATTCTCCATGTAAATTAAGACGGAGAATGCTATTCTCAACATGGAGAATGGCCACCCTCATGCGAAATTAACATTCTTCGTGTTCTAACACGGAGAATACCCATTCTCCTGCATTTTATGGTCAGTTGAAACTTTGGAGGGCCATAACTTTTGACTGGGAGGTCGAAACGAGGTCCCGTTTGTCGCAAAATGAGCGTATCGTCGAGGAGCCTGAGATTAACAGCTTCTTTGTTAGACGGCCTTCCGAAATTTTAGAATCGTAAAAAAATGATATTTTGACCTCCGTTTTAGCACTTTTGCTGTTTGTCTCGATCTTTCCGAAATTTTCTGACGAGTTTTTGAAGATTTTTGAGGGGAAAACCTAGATTCGAAAGTGAGCAGCGTATGGAAGAAGATGAAGCATCGAAACATTTTTGTAAGAGCAGTTTCGTGGGTGTTTTTAATAAATTAAAAGGAAGGGCAAAAGGGTCATTCGGAACCCGCTTTGGATAAGTTTCTCTAATTCTGGGCACGCGATGAAAGTTTTTTTAGCGGTGGATTTTTCATGAAACTTTTTTTAGTTTTTGGGCATTTCATAAATTTTCCCATATATATATATATATATATATATATATATATATATATATATATATATATATATATATATATATATATATATATATATATATATATATATACACGTTCCGTACGTATAGGGGTAGCCAAGTGGGATCGTATAGCGGTAGAAAATTGGTCTGGTGTTGCCAATTTTTTCGCTACGTCGTTGGATGACTTCAAGATGATATTAGGCATAGATTTTTTTATCGCGGCAAAGGCAGTTCCGATGCCACACTTGGAAGTCGTCAACATCATGGAGGAAGACTTATCGTGTATGGTGAAAGTTGTACGAGGCGAACCATCAAAAGGGAAAGCTATCTCCGCCATTCAACTCAAGAAGGGTAGCCAAAGGGAGACAGCATACCTACCGGTGCTCGACATGAAGGAAGGATTCGAGATGGAAGGTCTTCCGTACGAGACCAAGGGTGTTGCAAAGGGGCGTCCCGATGAGTGACTTCTGCAGAGGGAAGTGGACCATACTACCAGGCTGGACATGAATGCAGTGTTAGATATTCTTCAATAAAATTTTGGTTTAAATCTGTAATAAAAAATAATAATAAAATTGTTACCGGCCTCCGGGGAATTAAGTCGTGCACGTAGCACTGCCCTATGAGTTAGCTAGGGTCTATGTGCAGACTGAATCCGAACGCCCCTAGTGGCAAAATTTCCGCTCCACCAGAATCTCGTTACCGCACACGACGTCGAGAGAATGACTCCGACTTAGCTCTGTCCAGAGCAACAATAGAGAACAATAGTGATCTTGAGAGGACGAGAATTTTAGAGAGGGAAAATGAATTTTTGTGTGTAAAAAAATGAAGGAATGAGACAAGATATATATAGGCATTTTCCAACGTAGGAGAGTAATGACATATTTAATGAGTCAATTAAAATGAACGTTTACAAACATTTTTCAGCACATAGTTCATTGAACCTGGACGAAATTTGAATAGTGAACGTTATGGAATTCAAAAATTTGTAGCGGTCAGAATTTTTAGAAAGGAACAAAAAATCTTTTAGGGTCTTGGACCGAACCCGAAGAGGAAATCGAATCGGCATTCGGCGCCCGCAGACATGGGCACGTACCCGCACCTGTTATGCGCGTTGAACCGAACCGAGCCGAGCCGGGCCGGGAGGCGGCGGCGGCGCGCGCGTGTGGCCCATGGATCTCCCACACACAACTTTTAATGAAGCAAAGGAGTGAGTGGTAATATATACACACAAACTATCTCATGCCAAACCGATATGGGACTAAAGTGATAAAGGTTGGGATTGTGCTTTTGCTCATAACTGAGTATTAGCTAACAATCCCCCCCAAAAGCTCAAGTTCCAAGGTAATAGAAGACAGAAAGATAAAAGAAGAATAAGAGAATTTTTGGACAGTTGTATACTATGCATAAATGAGATGGACTACAACCTTGAATCTCACGTAGTGACTATTGTCGTTGTCTGAAGAAGAGCTTGATGGACTACGTCTTGAATCAGTCTTCTTGAACCAGATTCAGACTATAGCACACATAGTACGCTAGAGGTACTTGGGTCTATCGGGTGGCACGTTTGGTTGGCCATGCACACTTTTACACATTCATGAGAGTTGTCTAGGATCGCCCTGTCCTATAGTCGCGGCCCTCACGACCTCTCATATAGGTAATTCCTTAAGGGTTGGTGATAGAAATCAACCCTGCATATCATGCTTGGACTTATTAAGAGTTTAAACTCAACCTATCCATATCACAAAAGGAACACTGTCACCATAGGGATGAGGTATGAATATACACATGTACAGCCTCCTGGGCTTTTATTTTAAAGAGAATTTAATCTCAGGTTAGTGTTCCATAATAGTCACCTAGTCCTGCTTGTTTCTACCCATTGAACCGGCTTCTTGGGATCTCCAGTCAGACTCGGTTGGGTTGCCACTGCTGGTGACTATACTATGGGCTTAACCCCATCCTCCTCGATGATTTTAGGATCAATGTCCTAGACAGACCCTTCGTCAAGTGGTCTGCAAGGTTCTTTTCTGACTTTATATAGTCAAGAACCACATATTTGCCCAATAGGCTCTTTATTGACTTGAAGCGCAGCAGCAGGTGCATGTTCATCTTAGCATTCACAGAATCATGCTTTAGTAGTTCTATAACAGATTTATTATCATAGTTTATAGAAATTACAGGAATAGGATGAACAGAAACTGGTATATGCATAATAAGATTTCTCAGCCATTCGGCTTCTGTACATGTAGTATCCAAAGCTATCATTTCAGAGTCCATTGTACTTCTGCCTATGATAGTTTGTTTACATGATCCCCAGGAGATTGCAGCTCCTGCTAGGGTAAAAACATATCCAGTAGTGGATTTCACATCATGTGAATCAGTTACCCAATTTGCATCGGAGTAACCTTCTATGATATCAGGGTGTCTAGAATAATAAAGTTTATAATCTAGAGTACCCTTAAGATATATAAATACTCTGTCAAATGCAGTCCAATGTGACTGATTTGGGTTACTAGTATATCTACTTAGTCTCCCAATAGCAAATGCAATATCAGGTCTGGTCCTATTTGTTATGTTCATAAGGGACCCTATCATCTGTGAATATCTATGTTGTTCTATAGGAGATCCTTTATTCTTCTTGAGAACAACATTGCTATCATATTGAGTAAGGGCAGTTTTTTGTCAAAATACTCAAACTTCTTTAGCATTTTTTCAATTGAATGTGCTAGGGATAGAGTATAGGCCTCTTTGCATTTGGACACTTGCATTTCTAGGATCAGGTTTGCTTCACCTAGGTCTTTCATGTCAAACTGGTTAGATAAATAATTCTTAGTGTTATTTATTAATTCCAATAAAGATCCTAAAACAAGTATATCATCAACATACAAGCATAATATGACACAGCTTTCATTTGTATTTTTAGAATACAAACATTTGTCATATTCATTTGGCACAAAACCAAATTCTATAATGACTTTGTCAAATTTGTTGTGCCATTGCTTGGGAGCTTGATTTAGGCCATAAAAAGATTTTACTAATCTACAAACCTTCTTTTCTTGACCTTTAGCAACAAAACCTTCAGGTTGCTCCATATAGATCTCTTCCTCTAGATCTCTATTTAGAAATGCTGTCTTTACATCCATTTGATGGATCAGCAAGTCATGAATGGAAGCTAAGGCTAGGAGGGTTCTAATAGAAGAAATCCTAGCAACAGGAGAATAGGTATCAAAGTAATCTAATCCTTTTTTCTGGGTAAAACCTTTGGCTACTAATCTAGCCATATATTTCTCTATGGTACCATCGGCTCTAAGTTTCTTCTTAAAGATCCACTTACAACCTATTGGTTTGCTGCCTAAAGGAAGGTCTGCTAAAAACCAAGTATTGTTCTCCATGATGGAGTTGTACTCATTGTTAATAGCTTCTTTCCAGAAAGGGGCATCAGGAGAGGATATTGCTTCTTCATAATTTGAGGGATCACCCTCTATCAAAAAAGTGAAGAATCCTTCTCCTAAATTCTTTTCAATCTTTTCTCTTTTACTCCTTCTAGGTTATATGACTTGTTCAGGTTAAGAACTGGGTACTGGATCATGAGAACTAGTAGATGGAATGAGAGAAGGGTTAGAGAAAGATGAAGGGGTTCTATCCTTGAAGGAAAAAATGTTCTCAAAGTAAACTGCATCTCTAGCTTCAATAATTATGTTATTAGAGATTTTATTTACTTCAGAATGGGTTACAAGAAATCTATTGGCATTACTATCTAGGGCATATCCTATGAATACAACATCTACAGTCTTAGGTCCTATCTTCCTCTTTTTGGGTTCAGGAATTCCTACTTTAGCTAGACATCCCCAAACTTTGAGATTGTTGATCCTAGGAGTCCGACCTTTCCATAACTCATATGGAGTTTTATCATTATTCTTACTGGGTATCCTATTAAGAATATAACAGACAGACAATAAGGCTTCTCCCCAAATCTTATCAGGAGCACCTGAGCTGAGAAGCATGGCATTGACCATGTCTAACAGAGTACGATTCTCTCTTTCAGCAACTCCGTTGGACTGTGGTGAATAAGGAACAGTTAGCTCATGAATAATTCCATGTTCTTCACAGAAGTTAGTCATATCATTTGAGGTGTACTCTCCACCACGATCTGATCTAAGGATCTTAATCTTTCTATCTAGCTAGTTCTCAGCTTCGGATTTATAGATCTTGAATCTGTCTAGAACTTCATCCTTGGTCTTAAGGAGATATGTATAATAATATTTTGAATGGTCATCTATAAAAGTAACAAAGTATTTCCTACCGCCTCGGGTCAAAACCCTATTGGAATCACAAACATCACTATGGATAAGTTCTAGGAGTTCAGAATCCCTATAGACAGATTTGAAAGGCAATCTAGTGTGTTTGGCTTGAACACAAATCTCACATTTGTGTTCATCATCTATAGGAGTCTTAGGGATAAGATCTAAGTTCATCATCCTTTTAATAGATCCTAAATTCACATGACCTAATCTACCATGCCAAACATTAGATGATTCAACATTTGCAACAAAAAAAGGATCTGAACTTTTATTCATAGTACTTAAAACAAAAAGTCCATCTTTCACAAATCCTTTTCCAATAAACAGATCATTCTTAGAGAAAACTACTTTATTGCCTCTATTACAATTTTGTATCCTGAGGCTACAAGGAGGGATCCACTAACAAGATTTCTCCTGACAGACGGCATATGAAGCACATCATGGAGAGGTAAAAAAATTTCTGATGTAATCTTCAGATCTATTCTTCCTCTTTCCACAACTTGTGCCGTTGAGCCATCTCCTAGAGTCACGCCTCCTCCACCTGATTCCTGATAGGCTAAAAAATAGGAGCGATCAAATAAAACATTAACAATAGCTCCAGAATCCAACCACCAATCATCAGAATGGAAAGACAGGTTTACTACAGGTTGAAAGCTTACAGACCTGAAGGAGCTGGAAGACCCATTCAGAATCATGTTAGCCTCTGGCTTGCCTTTTTCCTTGAAGGAGTTCTGGATAGGTTTTTTTTCCTTTGTAAGCAGTTGATGGCTGTATGGTTGGTTCTCCCACACACAAAATAAAATCTTCTTTGATCCTGAGTCTGACCAAAGTTTTTAGGTTTTTGGGATTGAGGGTTTTGGTGGTGATGGTTTTGGTGATGATGGTTTTGGTGAGGATGGTTTTGGTGAGGAGGTTGAAAACTCTGCTTCTTTTTGAAGGAGTTTTTCTTGGATTTGAGATGGTTGTTTGATCTAGGTTTTTCATGGCTTTTTACAAGGTTTACCTTAGCTATAGCATTTGACCTAGCTTTGGTCTTGGACCTATATTGCTCTTCTGTTCTAATTCTCTGTAGAGCTTGAGAGTATGTAATAGATCCTTGTAGATGTAGTAGGTCCTTTGCCACTTTAGACCAGGAAGGAGGGAGTTTATCTATCACGCATTCTATTTTGTGCTCAGTAGAAAAGAAAGTTCCCTTGGCTTGAACCGGCCTAAGGTGTTCTTGGAACTCATGGATTTGGTCATTGATAGGTTTGTTATCTACCATGACATATTGGTTGAATGTGGTAGAATTGAATCTATCAATTCCAGCATCATCACAACCATACTCATCTTCCAAAGCATCCCAGGGTTCTTTAGCGCTTTTATATTCAAAAAATATATCGTAGAGAGACTCAGACATAGCGCTTAAGATTCTGTGGAAGCAATGGTAGTCTATTTCCTTAGGGGTCTTAGGGTTTGGTAGAAGAGGAGGACTTGGAAACCCCTACGTCAGACTCAGTCTCATTAGAATCATTTGAGATGGGTGTAGACCCATCAATGGCTGAAATCAGGCCTAAGGTGGTAAGCCAAAATTTTATCTGGCTCTGCCACCTCTTGAAATATGTGCCATTGAATTTTGCAGGCTTTGCAGAAAAAGTCTCTTCCTTGGAAGTCATGTTTTCTAAAGTCTGTAAAATTATATTTACTCAATAAGATAGCTTTAAACTAAAATTAATAATTAAAATAATTTTTGTAATAAACCTTTAAATTTTTAGTTTTTCAAGTTTTAATAAGGTTGGGTTAGCTGTAGGGGCCGAATCCCAGCAAGCGGAGGTTCACTAGGAACTCTTAAGTACCGGTCGCTTAGACGATATTTCGCCTTATTGACAGAAGGGCCACTACAACAAAAAACCCTTTTATTGACGGCTAAAAAGCGTCAGTAATGACGCCATGACGCTTTTTTTTTCACAGCAACCGTTATGAAAACGGGTGTTATAAATATTTTTTAAAAGCGTCATAAAATAACCGTCATGAATAGTTTCTATAAAAACGTTATGAATAGTTAATATATAGTGCACAATTCAGAACAATTTTAAAATGTCATGAATAGATAATATGTATAGGCTCAATACAGCACATTTATAACACTTTATACTATTCAAATTAGCATATTTATAATGCTTTATACTGCACAGTATATATTACATTCCAAAAACTTAACATTATATATCACCATCTTTATTACATTTCACAAAATAGAGTACATATCAACATCTTCATTACATTATCAAAATAGAATATCCAAATACATTTAGATATTTACAACTACCAAAATTGTCCACATCAAAACTTGGCCACATAACCAATAATCATGAAAGATCAACGACAGTCGAAACACCAGTGAAATCCTGAGAAAAAGAGAAAACCAAATCAGTCCATATAATTCACAACCAAATTACGGTACTTTAGCGACGGCAAATTAGCGACGAAAATTTTCCGTCGCTATCACCGTCGGATCACCGACGAATTTGTGACGGAATACCGACGGAAAGCAGTGGACAATTTTTTTATTTTTTTATGTCCATATCCGTCGCTATGCCGTCGATAGGTAGTCGACAAAGTAGTGACGGTTTTATATCCGTCGCTAGAACGTCGCATATTTTGGCGGCAAAAGCCTAAAATATTGGCGCGAGATTTACTGACGACTTAGCGACGGAATAATCCGTCGATACTCGCGCGAGATTTACTGCGCATTAGCGACGGAATAATCCGTCGCTACTCCGTCGCTAAATTTACGTTCCAGACTTAAATTGAAACGACGGGGGGAACTTTTTCATTCCCCCCAAATTTTACTCTCTCTCCTCTCTCTCTCTCTCTCTCCCGCGGTGATCGATCGGCGACCCCCTCTCCTCTCTCTCCCGCGGCGGTGATCGGCGACCCCCTCTCCTCTCTCTCTCCCAAAGGTAATCCCCTCTCCCTCTCCCTCTCTCTCTCTCTCTCTCTCTCTCTCTCTTTCTCGCTCTCTCTCTCTCTCGCGCGCGCGCGGTGGTCGTGGGTGCAGCAGGCCGGGGGCGTCGGTGGCTGCGGGGGTGGCGTCGACTGCGGGGGGCGGCGGTGGCGGTGGAGGCGGAAGGTGTGGAGGGGGCGGTGGGAGGGGGCGGGAAGCGTTGGAGGGATGGGGGCACGCGGGGGCTGGCCGCGGGGTGCGGGGGGTTGCGGAGGGGGGCTGGCCGTGCGCGGGGGGCGGGGGGTGTGGAGGGGGCGGTGGGATCGAGGGGGCGGGCAGCGTTGGGGGGGTACGATGGGGGCGGGGGCTGGCCGCGGGGTGCGGGGGGGGGGGTATGTGTGGAGGGGGGCTGGCCGGACACACACACACACGGACACACACACACACGGACACACGGACATACAGACACACACACACACACAGACACGCACACACACACACACGGACACAGACACACGGATACACACACACAGACATATATATATATATATATATATATATATATATATATATATATAGGCATAATTTTAAGATGCTTAATTAGTTTACCTTATATATATAAGGTAAACTAATTATGGTAAACTAATTATGCCTATATATATATCTATATATAGGCATAATTAGTTTACCTTATTTTAGAGTATGACTACGTAGCTAGTGTGTAGAGTAGTATATGGTTACTAGATCCTAGTGTAGAGTAGTATGTAGAGGAGTATGGCTACTAGTGATATATAGATATGTAGGTCCATGTGTATCTGTATCGGACTATCGCTATCGGTATCGAACTATCGCTATCGGTATCGGACTATCGCTATCAGTATCGACCGTATATACTTAGTATCGGGCGTAGCGGATTAGTATCGATCAGTATAGGTTTGGGTTAAGATCAAGGTTCAAAGTATCGGTATCAGAATAGTAGGCCGAATAGGAGGCCGAGATAGTCGAATGTGAAGAAGGGAAGAAGGGAGGAGCAGATGGGTTCAGAGCCATGGTGGAGGGGGAGAAGTAACATGAGAGCAGTTTCCGCCGTAACATCTCCTGGCTCTGCTGGCAACTGAAGTCCAGATGCTACAAAGGACGATCCTTCGCTGAAATCGACTACAACACCCATCAGTTCAAGTTCATTCCTATATGAGTATATTCCAATGCCATAGAGGAAGGTCAACAAACTGATGGCTTCTATTCCAATGCCATAGAGGAAGGTCTACTTTAAGATTTCCCGACGGCTATGTGTCGAATTTGTCTAGATGCGTTGATCTCAATGAACGCAAGCTAACAGGAATGAAGAGTCACGACTGCCACGTGTTTATGGAAAGATTACTGCCCATTGCGTTGAGAGAGTTGTTGCCTTCTGCTGTATGGGTTCCGTTGGCCGAGCTGTCTACATTCTTCAGGGATATCTGTTCAACTAAGCTCACGGTGCAACATATGATACAACTTGAGGAGAAGATTGTCTTAACAATTTGCAAGTTAGAGAAAATATTTCCACCGGGTTTTTTCGACAGTATGGAGCATCTACCGATTCATCTAGCATACGAAGCCCGTGTCGGTGCATCTGTTCATTATTGATGGATGTACCCCTTTGAAAGGTAAATAAAAATCGATATAATTTAAGTGGATTTTACAATTCATTGCTAATTCTCAAGATAATTTGTCTCTCTAGGTATCTACATCATCTAAAGAAGAAAGTTGGCAACAAGGCTCATATAGAGGCTTCGATATGCGAAGCATATCTTATCGAGGAGGCTTCGTACTTCACTTTTGATTGTAATATTTATTTCAGTTTGGGATATTTGCGTATTATTATATGAGTTTCTTTTTGCAGATGGCACTCCTAGGCCTACTCGTCTGGGCGGCACTCATCGCCCTGCTGCGGCACTAATCTGATACTCTCTGATATTAAGTACATCCGGCTTACTAGCTAGCGGATCCACTAGTTACATGATTATATACTAATTATGTTAGATTGTGATACTAAGTAGCCTCGTCGTAGGCCTAGCGTGTTATCCACAAGTTTAGTTTTTCTTACGATATGAGTATCGGTATCGGGCTATTAATTCTTATGTTTAGTTTGTCTTACGATACATATATTCACATCAAATCGAGCATGAATCGTTACTTTGTTGATCGTACATGGATGTACAAACGACAACACAAGAGCAGAATTGGTGTGAGTGACGATTTTCAGGCAGGTGTGAAAGTATTTCTTAAGTATGCCATGAGCAAAACTCAGTACATGGACGATAACAAAATCAAGTGTCCATGTGTTAATTGTCACAATAGACGTTTCGAAGAAGTGATGACTGTGAGAGATCATTTGACCCGTAAGGGTTTCGTACGTGATTACGGCCTGTGGTCATCGCAAGGTGAATTATATTCAGAAAGACAGGCTGCAGAAGCTGGTACTTATGCTTTTGATGATAATGCTGCAACGGATGTCCTCGAAGACGACGGATGCTCTGTGGATTATGGAGACATGCAGAACCTTGCACGAGATATGGTGTATGCTGCGGCAGGGCCTAATTTTGATCCGGAGGATCCTAATCCCGAGGCAAAGGAGTTCTATGATATGTTTAAGGACGCAGATACTCCTCTATATCCTGGTTGTGAGACTCATTCTGCACTGTCAGTGACGATGCGGTTGTTGAACATAAAGTCTGATTTTAACTTGCCACAAGCTTGCTATGATCGGATCACACAATTAACTAATGAGGTGTTACCGAAGGAATCAAAAGAGCTCCCAAGAAACTTCTAGAAGTCAAAGATGATGGTCCGACAACTGGGACTGGGGTACGAGAAGATAGATTGCTGTCGCAACGGATGCATGTTGTATTACAAAGAGAATTGCGTATTAGAAAGTTGTTGGTTCTGTAATGCGGATCGTTACAAGACAGTACAGGAAAAAGGAAAGTCAACTAGAAAACGATGTCCTTACAAGTATATGCATTACTTGTCGATCACGAAGCGCTTACAGAGGATGTATATGTCTCTGAATACAGCAGAACACATGACGTGGCACAGTGAAGATCGCATAAAGGACGAAGGAGAATTGTCACATCCTTCGGATGGGGAGGCGTGGAAATATTTTGATTTGTGTCATCCAGATTTTGCTGCAGAGCCTAGAAATGTACGCCTGGCGCTATGTTCTGATGGCTTCGCCCCTTTCGGACAGTCGGGATCTCAATACTCATGCTGGCCGGTCATTCTTACCCCTTACAATCTGCTACCATGGATGTGTATGAAGACTCCTTATATGTTCTTGACAGCTATCATACCCGGTCCCAAAAATCCGACAAAGAACATCGATATATATTTACAGCCGTTGGTGGATGAGCTGAAACAGTTGTGGGAGATCGGCGTCACGACCTATGATATTTCCAGAAAATAAAACTTTCAGATGAGAGCTTCACTCATGTGGACAATCAATGATTTTCCAGCATACGGTATGCTGTCGGGATGGAGTACGCACGGCAACATGTCTTGTCCGATATGTATGAAAAATAGTAAAGCGTTCCGCCTTAGACATGGAGGAAAAACTTCTTTCTTTGACTGTCACCGTCAATTTCTGCCAACAAAACATCCTTGGCGAAAGAACAAGGATGCGTTCAGATATGGAAAACAAGAATTTTCTGAACCTCCTGCCAGATTGTCGGGATACGATATTTGGGAAGATGTAAAGGAATTGCCCACCGCAATGGAAGATCCATCGAACAATCGTGTCGAGGGGTTCGGACAAAGCCATAACTGGACCAAACGGAGTATCTTCTGGGACTTGCCTTATTGGAAAGATAATCTTATTAGGCATAATCTTGATGTCATGCATATCGAAAAGAATGTGTTCGATAATGTCTTCAATACCGTTATGGATATTAAAGGAAAGACGAAGGACAATCCAAAAGCAAGACAAGACATGGCCGAGATATGCAAACGTCATAATCTAAACTTGATACAAAGGGGGGCTGGTGGACAAGTAACTAAGCCGATAGCGCCATACGCATTGAGCAAGAAAGATAGATTAATAATCTGCAAGTGGATATCTACTTTAAGATTTCCCGACGGCTATGTGTCGAATTTGTCTAGATGCGTTGATCTCAATGAACGCAAGCTAACAGGAATGAAGAGTCACGACTGTCACGTGTTTATGGAAAGATTACTGCCCATTGCGTTGAGAGAGTTGTTGCCTTCTGCTGTATGGGTTCCGTTGGCCGAGCTGTCTACATTCTTCAGGGATATCTGTTCAACTAAGCTCACGGTGCAACATATGATACAACTTGAGGAGAAGATTGTCTTAACAATTTGCAAGTTAGAGAAAATATTTCCACCGGGTTTCTTCGACAGTATGGAGCATCTACCGATTCATCTAGCATACGAAGCCCGTGTCGGTGCATCTGTTCATTATCGATGGATGTACCCCTTTGAAAGGTAAATAAAAATCGATATAATTTAAGTGGATTTTACAATTCATTGTTAATTCTCAAGATAATTTGTCTCTCTAGGTATCTACATCATCTAAAGAAGAAAGTTGGCAACAAGGCTCATATAGAGGCTTCGATATGCGAAGCATATCTTATCGAGGAGGCTTCGTACTTCACTTCTGATTGTAATATTTATTTCAGTTTGGGATATTTGCGTATTATTGTATGAGTTTCTTTTTACAGATGGCACTCCTAGGCCTACTCGTCTGGGCGGCACTCATCGCCCTGCTGCTGGTATGGATATATTTAGGTTTATATTCATTTATAAATCTATGTTATCGGTATTTTGTTTATGTGTTCTATTTACAGGGCATGGTTGCGAGCACCCGTACTGGTGGTGCTGGCCGTGGTCGTGGCGGTGGCGGTGGCGGCGGCGGTGGTGGTGGTGGTCGTGGACGTGGGCGTGGGCGTGGGCGTGGTGGTAGCGGTCGTGGTCGCCAGCCGCATTTCCCGGATGTGACCTCCGAGCCCGACTTGGAGATCCCGATCACAGGCTCTTCCCGCCGTCATTCTTCCTCGGTGCCACCGACATCGTCGTCGAGGCCTGTGACTCCATCCGCTAGCGGATCCGTTCCGCCACCGGATGTACCAGCGGATGCAGTAGCAGATGCAGCAGGGGGCCCAGCAGTTACTGCAGGGTGGGCCTCGGAGTACCCCGGGATTCAGTTTCATCCTGATACCGGAGAGTACATTCGCGGACCCGCGGATCCCCCGACGCCACCAGAGAGGCTGGTGGGCGAGTTCCGACGAGAGCTATGGCCCGCTGGTGAATCGTAAGTAAATTTAAGTTAATTTATTAAATTTGTTTCATTTATTCAAGTTAATAATCCAGTCGTTGCTTCTTTATAGGTTTTTCCCGTGGGATGCTGCCCGGATTCTAGGGCGCATTATTCGGGATAACTACCATGGCCCCTACATCAATTTTTCTGAGGTACCTCAGGACATGAAGTACGTCTGGCTCGACGAGATGAGGGTATAAATCCGTCGGTGAATTATTAATTATTCTTTAAATCATTAAATTTTTTATTACGTGATATTTGAATTTGTATGTCAGAGGACGTTCTGGTGGCCCCCCCATCGCGAGGAGGCGATCCGCAGGACCTACAAAGCCGCCGTCGGGAAGAAGATACGGGATGCGGTGTACGACCTTCGTACGGCGCATACGAGAAAGGACTGGATCTGGGCGGAGTACTATGAGCAGATGTTGGAGAAGATGGATACTCCGCAGTTCAAGCTGAAATCGGAGAAAGCTAAGGCTAATCGACAGGGCGCGGGTCTGCATACGGGGGGATCAAGGTCCCACGCATCGACGCGTACAGATTTGGTGAGATAGCGCAAATTCAAATTCATTCTATTATTTAATTTCGTACTGTTAATATACGAAGTTAATTAAATTCTACGTATGCAGGTCCGACGGGCGGTGAAGCAGGAGAAAGAGGCGGAGACGGTCACCGCTCACGATGTATTCGTGCATACGCACAAGAGGCGGAAGGACGGGAGCTTCGTCGACGCGAGGGCCGAGGAGACTGATTTAAGTACTTACGTTTATGAGATTTATGTTAGAAATATAATTATTGTTAAGTTAATTAGATAAACTTAGGATTCAGACTATAACTTAGGGAAACATAGGATTTATATTATAACTTAGGAAAACTTATAGTACAAACACATTCATTGGATAGGCTGCGTATCGTGAGGCACTTAGTCGGCTTGAGATCGAGCCCCCTTCCGAGAATGTCGGCGAAACGACGCCCACCCAGACGCACTCTTCTATGGCCGCTCGCTACGACGACGTGTTCGTAGAATCCGTCGGCGACGTTAGAAAAGGGCGCGTCTACGGCTTAGGTTCCATGGCGCCCTCGTTGCAGCCGTCCCCGAGATATCCACCGCCTCCGCCTCCCCCAGCGCCCCCGGTTGACGATGTGAGGGCGCAGCTTGCGACTCTGACCTCCGCGGTGTCAGATTTGCGGGCGATAGTGTTGGGGCGCTATCCGTCTTCTCCCGGTCCGTCTGCGCCCGGTCCGTCTACTGCTGCTGCCGGTGCTTCGGATCGACCTGGTCCTTCTTCCCCCGGACGGCTTTCGTTTAACCGCTCTGCGGACGTCCGCATCGTATCGGATAACACCATCTTGACGTTCCTTGACATGTTGTCGCCACAGCAGCTACGCGCGCTTCCAGACCATGTCTTGTCCCAAGTGCCGGCACACACGGTGGAGGAGTACATACGCAAAGCGGATGCGGCGGCAGAGCACGAGACGATCCGACGGACGGGGTTTGATTTTGTTTATGTTGTTGGTTTTGTAGACATTTGGATACATTGTATGATCGGATATTTTTTTTATGTTTGGATAATTTAATGTTGGATATTGGATGTATTGTGTTGGTAATATTTTGTTGAATATTGGATACGTTGGATATTGGTATCGGATATGGATATTTTGCATATGGATATATGGTGTTCGATATTGGCTACGTTGGATAATCGTGTTGGATATGGATATATGGTGTTGTATATGGATATTTGGCATGTTTGATATTGTGTTGGATGTGTTGTATAAACAGGAAAGAGTCTGTTTGCAGTATTTTTTTTTCAAAAATTAGAAGTTAGCGACGGACAGGCGACCCCTCAGCGACGGATAGCCCGTCGCTAACTGGAGAAACTGAGGTTAGCGACGGATTGGCGACGTAAAAACCGTCGCTAACTGGAGAATTTTACATTGAGCGACGGTTTAGCGACGGAATATCCGTCGACCTGGTTCTGTTTGATATCAATAAATTTTGCAGTTAGCGACGGATTGGCGACTAACTTACGGCGGACTGGCGGCAAAGTCCCGACGGACTATCCGTCGCTAACTGTAGGAATTCAATTTTTCGACGGATTGGCGACGGAATATCCGTCGCTACCTGGAGAATTTTACCTTGAGCGACGGTTTAGCGACGGAATGTCCGTCGACCTGGTTCTGTTTTGATGTCCATAAATTTTGCAGTTAGCGACGGATTGGGGACTAACTTACGGCGGACTGGCGACAAAGTCCCGACGGAATATCCGTCGCTACCTGGAGAATTTTACAGTTAGCGACGGTTTAGCGACGGAATATCCGTCGACATGGTTCTGTTTGATGTCCATAAATTTTGCAGTTAGCGACGGATATTTTGTCGCTAATACGACGCTAATCCGTCGTACACCTCGGCAGATTAGCGACGGCATAACGACGACCTGCCGTATGGAAAAATCTCTGATACGCTTTTACCGACAAATTTACGACGGATTAGCGACGGATATTGCGTATCAGAAAATCACTGATACGGTTTTGCCGACTCTTTAGCGACGGAGGTTTCCGTCGCTAACCCTATATCCTGATACATGTTTCGACGAAAGCTAGTCGGTAATCCGTCGCTATATATATTTAAATGCGCCGACGGTATTCCGTCGCTAAGTCGTCGCTGAGCGACGGAGTAGCGACGGATATGTTTTAGCGACGAGGTTATTCCCGACGGCTGTTTTACCAAAATATCCGTCGGTAATCCGTCGGTATTTATTTTTGGCGACGGACTACCGACGGATATGGCCGTCGGTAAATCTATGTATTTTGGTAGTGATTGTCAGGCCGAAAAATCAAATCTAATCATGAAATATCAAGAGAAATGAGTAAAACAAACTAGGTCATGATAGTGATTAGGTATTTGTCCCATATCTACTACAATAAAATAATACACATTTTCACCTTCTTGAGCATTGTCTCATGTTAATCAAATATGCCCCAGGCAACCATACTAATGAAGTCTTTTCAAATGATCAAGAAAGATCATAAAAATTATGTACACAGTAATGGAAATCGTCCACAATAATAATGAAGTAATGGAAATCACTAAAGAACGTAAAATAAATAATAGGAGAAACATATAGTAGATAGAAGAAAACCCGGAACTCACAATAATTCTAGCTTTAATAGTTAATACCAGTTTGAAACTAACTAGTTGGACACAACAACCTTCATCAAAGACGAAGATTGTGATTGGAGATGCATTCTTGATACGGTTGGAGAATTTCTTGCTATGGTTGGATAAATTTGGCTCCCTGGTTGCAGCTTCTTGATTAATTCTGATTTTTAATTGATTAATTGAAATCAATCAAGAACATGTTTCAAGACCCATTACTGGAAATGTGGTATATTACACCTTTGCCTCAATCATCAAATTGGTTATTTTTCAGTAAGACTTAATTAGGAACATCATGAGACATAATAGAGAGAAGAAGTTCTGCATCCATAGAGTGCATTTTTGCGTACAAATCAAGCTGACACATGATTCTTCCACTGATCTTTTTACTAATTGATTTCCCTTTTTCCCGTGCCAACATTGAGCATTCAACAGTACTCTTGTTACTAATATAGCACTTTATTGCTTACGTGCATGTAGGTTCCTACAAATATATGATACGAGGATCGACAACAATCCCTAACTTGTATTTGGCTGGCGACTGGATAATTACTCGTCATGGGTCCTGGTCCAAGGTGATAAAAGAGAAAAAAAGAAAACAGCTAGGATTCGTAGATATACTTACTGCACTTTAATCTATTTATAGGAGATTGGTTATTCTCAGAGAAGAAACATCTTTTTTCCTCTTTTTCTTATCTTTTTGTGGGTGTCCTTTTCTTCGACTTGGCAAATGTCATGGTGGATTCGAATCTGCACCTTCTGCGCCGGGCTCCGTTGCTACCTCTAGGCTACAACCCACGGACACGTGATATAACACATGAGCAGTAGTCTTTCATTGGTCATTGGTTAACACTGGCACACGAGGGGGCCGGGTCTGCACAAAATTATTTACTAGCTAGCTAGCTCTGGTAAAATGAGCTACTAGCTAGTACACATCTATTCATGTTAAATTTTATTATATTTTGTCCTTGCAGAAAAAAGCATATGTGACCGGACTCGAAGCTGCTAACAGGGTGGTGGATTATTTCGGAGAGGGCGACTTTGTGAAGATAATACCGGTAGAGGAAGACGAACCTCATATCGAAACACTAAGGGAGCTCAACAGAAGGGTGAACGAGATAATGTCGGTGCCCCCAATTAACCTAATTTTCCATCAGAATCACAAGAATTACATTTCGATGAAAAAAATACAAACTTTCTAAATTCACAAGAATCCAATAGCTACAAGAAGAAAATTAACCTAATTTTCCATCAGAACCGACCGAAAGAAATAGAGGGAGTAGATACCTAGATGGGATTTGTGATCCAGCGTCGATGTCGATGTGTCTCCGTGCCGAAGACAACCCCGACCGGATCCCGAGCCCACGCCTTCCCAAGCTCTCCTCCGACTCCACTTCCTGTTCTCGACCGAGCGTCGTCCCGCTCATCATGAGCACCGACCTCCCCGATCTTCTGAACCCGAAGCCACAACGCCTGGACGACCTCGACCCACCACATCGTTCCAGCCACCGCCGCTTCCATCGACGAGCGAGGGGTTGGGAGCTTAGGGCTTAGGGTTCGTGGGAGGAGGGGTTGGGGGCTTAGGGCTTAGAGTGAGACCTAGAGCTAGGGTTTAGAGTGAGACCTAGAGTTAGGGTTTGTGGGAGATTGAAAGGAGGAGATGGGAAATTTTAGGGTTTGGGGAAAGGAGGGAAGTGGGGGCAAAAGGAGAGCAAGGAGAATGAGAGTTCTTCTGAGTAAAATCGGAGGGGGGATGAAATATATTATAGAAAATTTATTACAAGTTTGCCACCGCTCTAAACTATTAATAACGCTTTGTTTTATAAACATTATAAAAAGCCCAGAATTAGCCCAAACCGTCATAGAAAAAAGGTATTTTTCAACTTGATAACGCTTATGTATCAGCCGTCATTAAAACTCCTTGTCGAGCGTCATTAATAGGTCTTTTTGTTGTAGTGGGCCCTTTCGGCTTGTTCCCAAACAAATTTTAACTTTAGAACTTTAAAAATAAAGAAATTTTTACTAAATTGATTAATTGTTTGATTTAGCCTAAATAAAAATATTGAGCAAAAGAAATCTAGAATTGTCAAAATTACTAACACAATGATGTTTGTCTAAGGTGTCAGACTATGAAATGATAAATGATAAATGATAATAGTTGTCTCAGTAATATGTAATAACAAATATTATTAAGCATAATTTAATGAGTGTTTAAAGGCTAAGCAATTTGAATTGGCAATGAAATAACTTTTAATGATAGCAATTTATAATGAATATTTTGTGTAAAATATAACAGTAAAAATATTAAAGCAAATTTGTAAGCACAATTACAAAATTTGTGAAAGCTTCCAAAGTAAATGGATACACAAAATTTGTAAGCACAGTTACTAAATGGCTACACAAAATTTGTGAAAGCTTCGAAATTAAATGGTGGTAACAGAAGCAAGTTTGTGTACAATAGTGCTAACAGGAAAACTTCCAAAGTAAATGTATTAACTAATGAAATAATTAGCAAATGTATTGCAGATTGAAATAATAAACTAATGGTGGTAACAGAAGCAAATGTGGTTTTTTTTCTTTTTAAGAACAGTAACAGTAGCAGAAATTGTAGTCACTTATACTAGAAAAAATAATGTTAAAGATTGGTTAGAGCTAACTCTTATATTGTTAGATATTCTTCAATAACACTTCGGTTTAAATCTGCAATAAAAAAATTAAATTGTTACCGGCCTCCGGGGAAGTCGTGCACGTAGCACTGTCCTAAGAGTTAGCTCGGGTCTATGTGCAGACTGAATCCGAACGCCCCTAGTGGTAAAATTCTCGCTCCACCGGAATCTCGTTGCCGCACACGACGTCGAGAGAATGACCCCGACTTAGCTCCGCCCAGAGCAACAATAGAGAACATCAGTGATCTTGAGAGGACGAGAATTTTAGAGAGGGAAAATGAATTTCTGTGTGTAAAAAAATGAAGGAATGAGACAAGATATATATAGGCATTTTTCAACGTAGGAGAGTAATGACAGATTTAATGAGTCAATTAAAATGAACGTTTACAAACGTTTTTCAGCACATGGTTCACTGAACCTGGACGAAATTTGAATATTGAACGTTATGGAATTCAAAAATTTGTAACGGTCAGAATTTTTAGAAAGGAGCAAAAAAATCTTTTAGGGTCTCGGCCCGAACCCGAAGAGGAAATCGAATCAGCATTCGGTGCCCGCAGACGTGGGAACGTACCCACACCCATTACGTGCGACAAGCCAAACCGAGCCGAGCCGGGACGGGCGGCGGCGACGGCGCGCTCGTTGTTTGCCATTAAAATTCTTTGATTGCAAATTTCAATACAAACAGAACAGTGTTACAATATAGGACTTAGATGTAGTCCTAGGAGTACACTTTTGTTTATCTGGGTCCCTTGTGCCGATGGAGCGAGTGGTAATGCGTTGACTCCGTTGACGAACTGACGACGGTTATCGGTTCTCTGAAGGTCTGGATTGCTCTGGGTGCTGGAGCTTGCTGAGAGGAGGAAGACGTTGAGTGTCTGTATCTGCCTCTCTGGTGATATGTTCGTTCGTTGGATATTATGTTCCCTCTTCTGTGTGTGTGAGAAGGAAATGATCCCTCTATTTATAGTTTTGCAGGCTGGCTGCTCATGTGCGCATGTAGGATACGCTGGTGCGTGGGGACACCACGTGGTGATTGCTGATGGAGGCACATGGACGATGTGCCCTGATCGAGGGGTTGAACTCTTCATACTGCTGTTGTAAGCCGGCACGTAGCAGAGGGGAAGATCTTTCTGTTGCTGAAATCTTAGGTGAGTTGAGTCAAAGGACACGTGTCGTCGACTCAAGGCTCGGAGATCTCGAATTTGATGGAGGGAATGATCTGGTGGAATGCGCCTAGGATTGGGCGCATGAGGAGACTTTGGCTCATAACCTTTAGGAGTCACAAACCATTCAGGGCGCATGGCTTTTGAGGCGCATGCAGGCGACTTTCCTTCTGTCTTTTGGGATCAGAGAGCAGTCTGGGGCGCATGGCTTTTGAGGCGCATGCAGAGCTTCAAGTGGAGACTTTTCTTCTGTCTTTACGGATCAGTGAAAAGTGTGAGGTGCATGGCTTTTGAGGTGCATACGGATGGTTGGGTGGCCACGTGGCAGTAGCCGTCGGAGTGAAGAAATGATGATGCTGACGTTGTCGATGCTTCGTCTTCTGAAAAAGTTGTCAACTGTTCAAACTTTGGGAGGTGTGCTGCTAACTCTGTCAGTTCAGCATTTAATGTTTCTGACATTCGATGGACAGCTGAGTGGGCGCGTCGATTGGCGTTCCACTAGGCGTATGGGGACGCATGGGGGCGTATCCTTTGTGATGCGCTTGGTACTGAAGGGCGCGTCTGTGCTGATGCGCTTGATGTTGAAGGGCACGTCTGTGTGATGTGCGGTCTGGCCGGCGCATCCGCTTCGTGACACGTTCTTTAATACAGCGACTGTTACGTTCTTCGAGTGCTTTAAATAGCCGTCTTAATTTGGCTGAATTCGAAGCGTCCGGTTCATCCATTAAATGCAAATTCATTGTACGAAATTCGGAGAGCCATCCACCTGGCGCATGGGTTTGATTTGCCCAGCCTATAAATAGTGGCATGGAGAGAAGATTTGCTTCTCGTTCTCTCACGTCTTTTCGACATGAACTTGTGTACTCGAGTGCATTCTGTTGACGAAGTGCTCCCGAGGGTGAAGATGCGACGCCATGTCTTCATTGATGCACTTGAAGGTGACTGTTCCATCCAAAAGCCGGAGTCGAGGGCTTCCGAGGCAGGCGGAAGGTGCCTGTTGCATCCAAAGATAAGGATGCCCGGGCCTCGTCTTTGTTGTGCAGGAAGAGCCGTAGATCGGAATGGCGGTGCTAGGCTCTTTCTTCCTTCAAAGTGGGTGTTGCCCACTCTGGTGGGTTTGGAAGCTGCTCCTTTAGCCGCATTTCGATTGCGGTCTTCCTTGATCTTTGGAGGCTCTTTCGAAGCCTCCCCTGTCCACAGGCCGACTTGTGGTTCTTTTCCTTTCCTTGGCTAGAGGGTTGATTGCCACCCTCGTTCTGCTCAATAAATGCTTTATTAGTCGAAGCACTTATCAGGTGAACCTGGCTGGAAGGGTGGCACAAAACTGGGCTGCTGAAGGGATGCACATAACTGAGCTGCTGAAAAGGATACGCCTTACTGAGGGCGCATGGTGGCTGCTGGCTGTAGATTTAGGATCTTTTCTTTGTAAAAATTCTCCTTTGTACAGTCTTTCTTTAGACATGTAATAGACTTTTATATGTTAAATAAAAAGTCCTCTTTCAATGTCTATACTTGTTGTTTTGGCCGTGGAGTACTTTGTCCGAGCTCTGGCGCATGTAGTCTGGCGCATGGGCTTTCTGGTTGTGAAATTCTATGCTTCTATAAGACCCCCTTCAAAGTTTTCAAAACTTTTGGATAAGTTTTGGAATACTTTGAATAAGAAGCATGGTGGTAGAGGCGCATGTCTGTCGGGGCGCATAGATACTCCGCGCATCAGTGATGGGGCGCATGCTCTGCTCGGATGACACCTCGGTAACCGAAAAAGATTAATGATGATCTTTTTGGTTTTATTTGTGGTTATCTTTTCACAGAATCCGAGGCGACGGCTGAGATCACACATTCATCGGTTCACGCGTGCGACCAAGCCCTATAAATAGGCGAAAGATGGAGAGAGAGAGTTCTTCTTCTCCTTGCTTTTGCTTTCTTTAGAGTTCTTCTTCAAAAACTCTAACTTTTCTTCTCTCAAAGAATGGCTCCCAAGACTCCTCGCGGCGGTGCTGGCAAGGGAAAGGAGCCGGCGGAGTATGTCGAGGAGGATGCTCCTGTCACCATTGTGACTCCGGCCGACGTTCGACCCGCTGTGACGGGTGGGTGTCGTCTCTTCTACTAATTTCTTTGTTCAGACGATCCTTGGATCATGTGACTGAGTTGGTGTGCCCTAACTCTCTGCTGCCGACGCGCATGGACTTCTGTCCGTGCCGAGGTTTTACCCCGCCAACGTGCATAGGTTTAGACCTTTATCATGCACCA
This sequence comes from Iris pallida, assembly GCA_029216955.1. NCBI lineage: Eukaryota > Viridiplantae > Streptophyta > Magnoliopsida > Asparagales > Iridaceae > Iris > Iris pallida. The sequence goes on along the minus strand of JANAVB010029416.1, from coordinate 13,016 downwards.
AGGTTTAACTGCGGACGCGCATGGGTTTACACCCTGATGATGCGCCGAAGCTTCTTGCTGACGTGCATGGGTTCATACCCTGATGATGCGCCGAAGCCTTTCACTGAGGCGCATGGGTTTACACCTTGATGATGCGCCGAAGCTTTTTACTTAGGCGCATGGGTTTAAACCCATATGATGCGCCAGGTTGCTTTGACACACTTTGTCTTTTGGCCTGACTTTTGATTTTTGTTGTGCCAGTATCGATGACAATTCCTCTGCTGAATGAGGTCCTTTTGGATGCTTTCCTTTGTCAAATGGGAGTTGATTTTGATGAGGCGGTTGTCAACCCTGCCAAGGGTGCTATCTTACAGGATCAACCTCCTGAGAGAGTGCTGCAGATCCAGAACCAGTTGCCAATTTTCCTCCAGAGTATGATGGAGAGCGAAAACTAAAATCTACTGAATCCGAGGATGTGACCTTCTTAAAACCTGCCTTTTTGTTCGGTGACCGCCTAATCTCCACTGAAGCGAAGATACTGAAGGTCAAAGAAGACTGGTTCTTTTCTGCAAAAGGAGTGCATATGACCGTTAAGCAACTTGAACGTCAATGGCCTTTGATGGCCTTCTGTCGTCTTGCTTCCAAGAGGAGGATGTCTTGGGATCTTACTCCCTCTCAGGGGGGGACGGTGACTGGCATCATCAAAATTGATTCTACCTCCGATCAGAAAGATACTTTGACCGCAGTGCGGTCTGGATCTTCTTTCATCTGGCGGACTCTACGTCCTGGAAGCATTTACAGTGATGTTCCCCTCGATACTTTTGCTTATAGTGCCTTGACTTTTGCACATCGCATGCTGTTGATGGAACGCTCATACCCGAAAGGAGAGTTTTGGGTAGAGGGTTGGTGTCATTACGTTTCCAAATGGGATAAACTGACACTCTGGGTTTTGTCGCGGTTCCAGACTGAGCTCCGAGAGATTGGGCTGACCGCCGCGATTCGTGCTACCCAGGCAGGTGTTGACATTAACAGGCATATGTTCCTCGCCCTCTTGGAGATGTTTGATATCCATACCGGGACTTTTCTTACTCCGGTGGGGGGGTTAGGGCTCGCACTTCATGAGATGTATGAAGTATCAAAGCTCCCTTGGGGATCGGAACCCTATGAAGAGTACTTTCCGACCAACGAAGAGTTTCAAGTCCTGGGGGACAAGGCTGAGGAGATGACGGCCGTCTTTAAGGAAGTAGCGAGTCATCATTACTATATGCAGAGAAGGGATAAGAGCGGGTCACAACCTCATGTGACCGCTTGGAGATATTACGTCTTTAGACAAGACAAGGGGGATCCCTCGCAGTTCTCTACTCCGCCAGCACTCTCTCGTAGCGAAGTGCTCTCTGAGATGAGCAGGTTAGATGAGAAGAATCCCCAGAAGAACGAGGACCAGCAGTCTGACGAACGCTCCTACAGCTGTTTCTGGCATCTTGCTCATCGGATGTCGTCGAAAGCAGTATTGGTCGCGTATCTTATGGTTTGGCTTCGGGATTACATTTTTCCGGGCGGATCCGGCTCTATAGAGAGAGTGACCCGGCACTTGATCCTGCCAGCTGTGAAGTTGGTCTTTGGCCGGCGCTTGGCTCTACTCCCCGCAATGGTATGTAACTTGCTGCGAGGTTTACGCGAGTTCGTGGGAAATGTGATTCATGACCGAGGTCAAAAAAATAACTTCCCGTACGCTGAACTGCCCTTTCACTATTTGATGGGGTGGTTAATTTTACACCATCCCAATGTGATGAGTCCAGGTTCAGAAGAAGACTATAAGGCTGGAGATGCATTCCTTCGCCGTTTCCACCAGAGTAGCTGGTCGCACACTGGCGTCCCTGTTTGTAGAAAGGTTTTATCTCGTCTTCAGGGTTGGGAGATCACCAAAGTTGGTCCAATCTTCCTGGGTTTTGAGGCCAATTAAGACTTAAAGGATTCGGGCGAAGGCGCCACCGCTCTGCCTCTATGGGGATTCCGCTGGTTGCAAAGTATCCGGCCATCCCATCTGGTGTACCGGAACAGGAATCGGTGCTACCTGGAACCGTATTTACCGAGCCGCTTTGTACGGCAATTCGGTTATACTCAGTTGATGTTGGATAACCCCAGTATCACTCTGGGGTATGCTGGAAGTTTGTTGGATGGTGCACGGGCTTGGCATTACTATAATGCCGGATGTACCGGAGATCGCTTTACGTTGCCCGTCCTGGATTCGCGGCCGTCCATTCTTTACTCGGCCGCCAAATTTTACTGTGTTATGGCTGCCGCGCCTCCCGGATATGATAGGGAGACCAGTCTTATCGCAGGCACTCAGTTAGCAGTGTCGGAGGATACGCCGGTGAAAGTCCGATCGTACCGTCCGCCAGGGGCGGGTTATCGGGGTGTCTCTTCCGTGCCCACTGGGGGTCAGGCAGAACCCTCGGTTGATCAATCAAAATGGCGTGCAGATACAGGGGCTGGATCTCCGGTGTCGAAGAAACAGAAGCAGGCATCGTCACCGACGGTGTCATCGGATTCAGCATCTGCAGAGGTAAGGTCCTACATAGTCTGGTTTAGGTTCCGCATTTCATGAAACCAATGCTTCCCCTTTTTTTGTAGGAGCCGCTAAAAAGAAAGCCTCGTATTCCAAAATCGAGTAGGAGCAGGCCAAAAGAGATGGCGGGCTCGTCTGAAGTGCGCATCCCGCCGACTATGATGTCTCCCATGGAGGAGAATCCGGAGGATGTTGTCGTCGTGGAGATTCCAGCATCCCCAGATTATGTCAGAAGGGAAGTTAGGGGTGCAGCAGCTTCCGAGATGATGAAGGCCGCAACGGGGGCTTCGGATGCCGAGGGTTTAGCAGACACGCGGCTTCCTGGTGATGATGTGGAGTGGAGTTCGTCGTCTTCAGATGACGATGCTCCAGAGTTGCAAGAGCCTGTTGTGGGGGCAACAGAGATGGTTGGAACAGAGGAGAGGGTTGATTCCCCTCCTTGTTATGATAAGAGGAGGTCGGCTGTATCATTGCCGAGCCCTACCCCAGACTCAGCGACGGAAGCTGAGGTGGCTACCAATCAGGAGGTAGCGACAAGTCCTGTCCCTGTAGAGGGATTCGATGAAGAGACTCGTCTGGCGGTCCTGACTTCAGGGACAAGTCAGGAGGTAAGTGTTGATCTCCCCGTTCTGCCAGGGGAAGTATTGGCTGGTGATAGCAGGTTGGGTATTGGAGAGGTGGCCGCTGACGTCGGTGGTACTTCCGAGTTTGGGAAGGGTAAGGGTGTGATGGAACCCTCTGTTGCCCCTTCTACTTGGGGTACAATCTCGACGCCTGTGCCGGCTTCCTCTGTTCCCTTGGATCCTCGGGCTAGTAGTCAGGCCCCTGTTGATGAAGAGCCTACTGATACCGAGGTTCCAGCCTCACAGGTTAAGGTCGGTGGGTCTTCTTCCGGTCCGCCGACTGGAGTAGCTCCTCCAACCCCTGCTATGACGTCGCAGGTGCTGGCGGACGCAGATGAATATGTAAAATTCATCGTTGAGTCAGTGTACAAAATGCTGCAGAAGGGTGTATCTGCGGTGATGGATGCTAATGAGAGTTTTGCGACGGCAAGAACTCTGGCAATACCTTATATTGACCTGATCCATCTTCACCAAGGTCATGATCATATGGCCGAGATCCTGGAGGCTTCGGTAGTTGAGCTGGACCAGCGGCTCTCGGAACTTCAGCGCATCCAGCGAAATGACCTCTCCGTCTTGATAGATGCGGAGAAGGGGAAGCCGATCGCCGAGATTGAGTCTTCCTACCAGGCCACTGTGAGTGTCTGGGAGCGCAAAGTGGCTGAAACTGAAGCTGCGGTAGAGCGGTTGTCTCAGTCCATGCGGGAGACAGTGGAAACGCGAGCCGCGTTGGACGCTAATATCGCGGATATCAACGCCCAAATCCGTCGCCTTGAGGACCAGCGGGCCCGATTCCAGTTAGATGTCGAACGTGTCCAGGCTAAACACGTAGCATTCAAGAAGGAAGAAGCAACTTTCACTCAACGGACTCTTGTCCTGGCTCAGCAGCGACAACAGCTTGATGAGAAGCATGAGAACGATACTTCTGCTGAGGCTGTTGAATCGATGTGTCAAGAGGCTGAGCGTCGAGTCCTGGCGACTGTGGAGACTCGTGCGGCAGACTTGAGACGCCGAGTCAGAGAACTTTCAGCCAACCCTGGGGATGCTTAAGGATTGTAGCATCTTCTTTTTATATTTTTGCAACTCTTGCTGGGGAAAGTGTAGTCCTTTACTCTCTCTTTTTTTAGAAAATAAAGAAGTATGCAACTTTTTGTGATGTGTTCATTTTTGTTGTCATGAACTTGATGATTTGTGTGGACCTATTATCTTTTGCACACCTTAGTTTTTAGGTACAGATAATAAGTTTGAAAGAACCAACATGTTTGCTCAGTGGTAATGTGGACGTGACAAATATGGGGTTCAAGTGGTGGAATCACCCTACTCAGAGGTGTTATGGACGTGGTAGGAATGATCCTGGGGGATACGCAGAACTACTCAGAGGTGATGTGGACGTGGAAGTTCTGCGATCAATGTACGACAACACAGGAGTTGTTTGTACGGGATGTTTACTCAGAGATAATGTGGACATGGTAAACATGAAGGGTAGCATAGTCTTACGGGGTGTAAGATTACGCCTTGTAGGGTGTAGGGGGGACAACTCAGAGGTGATGTGGACGTGGTTGTCCTTCTATTGGAGGATGCTACGGAACAGCTGGGTTCCGGAAGCGTACAATTTTGTGGAAAGGAATTATCTGTGAGCCCTGATGATTGGGTCCACAGATCTCCTAGTAGAAGAAAGATGTCAAGAGTAGTACTTCTTTAGGAACCTGCCGTTGATGGGCATCATGAACAAGTCCCCATTGGGTTTGGCGAGGCGGTAAGCACCGTTTGAGTAAACCGTCTCTATGATGAAAGGTCCTTCCTACTTGGGTTCGAACTTTCCTGGTGTCTTGTGAGTTAACACCATCGGCCTCTTGACTGCCAGAACCAGGTCGCCAACCTGGAAAGTCCTCTGCTTGACCTTCTTGTTGAAAGCCTGTGATATACGGGCTTGGTAGAGTTCGATGCGTTGTTGAGCTAGGAGACGCTTTTCATCAAGTGCCTCCAGTTCCCGCAGACGACGACGTTGATTGTCTTCTTCTGTGAGTTGGTTTGTGATTGCTACACGAAGTGAAGGTATCTGAATCTCGAGAGGCAGTACCGCTTCGCTCCCGTAGACCAGGAAGAATGGTGTGTTGCCTGTTGGGGTCCGTACCGTTGTACGGTAGGCCCAAAGGCATTCGTCAAGCTTTTTGTCCCAGTCGCGTTTGTTAGATGATACGACCTTTTTGAGTAGCCTGACGATAGTTTTGTTAAACGCCTCTGCTAATCCGTTTGCAGCCGGATTATAGGCGGTTGATGCCACGTTTTGAATACAATTCTTATCACAGAATCTGCAGAAAATGTGGCTGATGAACTGAGGACCATTGTCGTAGATGATCCTCCGGGGCACCCCGAAACGGTAGATGACGTGGTGCTTGATGAAGCTGATCACTCTGGAGCTTTTCACTTCTGCTAGCGGAACTGCTTCTGCCCATTTGGAGAAGTAGTCGGTGATTGCTAGGATGAAGCGGTGTCCTCTTGATGAAGGAGGGGTGATCGGTCCCACAGTGTCCATGCCCCAAGCTTCGAAGGGCCAGGAGGCGACCGTAGGATGTAGTGGTTCTGACGGTGTATGTATGAAGTCTGCGTGAAGTTGGCACGCGTGGCACTTCTTAGCATATTCAACAGCGTCAGCGGCCATGGTTGGCCAGTAGTAGCCCATGCGTCGTAGTCGATCCTGCAACTTAGGGCCAGGTTGATGGGCCCCGCAGGTTCCATCGTGAGCTTCTCGAAGGGCTGCGACTGCTTCTTCGTTGGACAAACATCGAAGGAGAAGTCCATCGTAGGAGCGTCGGTACAGCATTTTAGTGGCTGTATCATAGTAGAATCGAAGAGAGCGTCTCCTGACGGAGACGGCTTCTTTCGGGTCCTCTGGAAGAATTCCGTAGACAGCGAAGTCGATGAACGAGAATCTCCAATCTCGGACGTTAACACCGGCACCCGTTGACATGGCGTGGGCCACTTGTGAGCACAGGTTGTTTTTAGGGCAGACCAAGTCTCGACCCACTACCGTGACGTAGTGTTGAGTTCCGAGGGTGCCGCCAAGGAGGCTGCGAGGCCAGCCAGAGCATCAGTCTCTAGATTTTGTAGACGAGGTACGTGTTCGATAAAGAACCCGGTGAAGGTTGAAATGATGTTCAATGCAACTTCATGGTAGGGGATCAGATCTTCATGGCGAACCTCGTATTGCCCCCTGATCTGGTTTACGACGAGCTTTGAGTCGTCGTAGGTTTTCAGATGATTCACCCCCAGCTGTTGTGCTAGCTGGAGTCCCATAATGAGCGCGTTGTACTCGACAACATTGTTGGAGCACGACTTTGAAAGGGAGTAAGTACGCTGGATGACCAGTTGATTGGGGGAGACTAATACCACCCCCACTCCTGCGATGATTTGGCCTTTGGGGCCTGTTCGTGAAGCGCCATCGAAAAACATCCGCCAGACGGAGCCTTCTTCGGTGACGTTTGATTCTTGGACCTCATCCGGGATGTCTTCATAGAGCCTTGAGGACTCTGGGATGGGGTGTGCAGCTAAGAAGTCGGCCAGAGCTTGACCCTTAACAGCCTTCTGTGGAACGAACACCATGTTGTATGGTGTTAGCAAGATCGCCCATGTGGCTAACCGGGAGTTCAGTGATCCTGACTTCGTCATGAGGACCCTGAGCGGATTGACTCGGGAAATGACATAAATTGTCTGCCCCGAGACATAATGACGGGTCTTTTGGATGGCAAATACCAGAGCCAAGCACTCCTTTTCAACAGGGTTGTACCGGTGTTCGGCCCCGATCAGAGTTCGGCTAAGGTAGTAGATTGCTTGCTCATAACCTGTATCGCTGTTCTGAGCCAGCAGAGCGCCGAGAGAATGATCCATGGCACGAACATAAAGGAGAAACGGTTTGTCGGCGACGGGTGCCACCAGGACTGGTGGGCTCGTCATGTAGGCTTTGATGTCGTTGAAAGCCTTTTGGCATTCCTCTGTCCAGACGTAAGAGACTCCCTTCTTCATGAGCTGGGTGAAGGGTTGACATTTGCCGGAGAGGTTTGCTATGAACCTCCGGATGTATGCCAGACGTCCCTGTAGGCCCCGCAGTTCTCGAAGGTTCTTCGGAGGGTCCATATCAAGGATGGCTTTGGTCTTCTCAGGATCGACATGAATGCCTTTTGCCGTGATGATGAAGCCCAAGAACTTCCCGCTAGAAACCCCCAGAAAGGATTTAGCGGGGTTCATCTTGAGTTGATGCGCCCGCATGAGGTCGAAGACTGTTTTGAGGTCTTGCAGGTGATCTCCTTTGAGACGGCTCTTGACTGCGATATCGTCGACATAGCATTCGACTGTCTTACAAAGATGCCGACGGAAAATGGTGCTCATAGCTCGTTGGTATGTTGTACCAGCGTTCTTCAAGCCGAAGGACATCACTGTGTAACAGAAAACGCCCTTTGGAGTCCTGAATGACGTATGTTTTGCGTCATCGGGGAACATCTTGATCTAGTTGTAGCCCGAATACCCGTCCATGAAGGACATGCGCTCGAAGCCACATGTGTTGTCGATCATCACGTCAGTGATTGAAAGCGAGAATTCGTCCTTCGGGCAAGCAGAATTGAGGTCCCTGAAGTCGATACAGACTCGTATCTTCCCATTCTTCTTGGTTGTAACACCCTATTTTCTGAAATTGGGGATTTTTGAAAATTTATTATTTATTAGTGGTATTTGAGTCATGGTATGATTTTCTGGTGATTTTAGTTAGATTAAACCATTTTCTAAGTCATGCTAAGTCATGACTTATGACCTTGTGATTTTGGTTAGTATAACTTAGTGTAAACCCTAGTTTTCTCTAACCTAGAAGTTGCCATGACCATGAGAGCTTAGCCATAGGCTTAGAATATCAAATTAGTGGTTTTTGACCAAAAGGGTATTTTGGTAATTTTCTAGACTTTATTTGTGATTATGTGATTTTTAATATTATTTAATTCTTGGTAGGTCTCATGATTTGTCACTAACCTATCCTACCCTAAACTAGAAGTTAGCCACTAACCTAGAATCATTAGGGTGATGTTTTGGTCATGGGATAAAGGGTTAAATATCTAGATATTAACTTTAAGGATATTTTCCTTAAACAAATCAAAATATCTAGAACCCTTTAGGCTAAAGTCCATGCCTTAGCCATGAAGGAAGGCAAGGACACCCCCCTCCCCCATGCTTGGCCGGCCAAGGGCACCCCCCTTGGCAGCCCACCCATGTTATAAACCCCATGGATTTATTCATGAACAAAATTACATGAAATTAAATCCACAAAATTCCCTTTTCCTTCAACCCTTGATAACTTGATCATTCTTGATCCAAATTGACTCTAGTCTCTTGCATTGGAACCCTACAACATCTAGGGAGCTAAGGGAAGCTAGAAATTCAGAATTTGGGAGCTTGGGCATCATCGAGTTGGAGATCACACAACCCCATTATCATTGTTTTTCCTTGGATTTGCACAATAGGTATTTTCTCACAAACCTAGTCAAATTCCTGTTTTTCTTTTATAAATGCATTCATATAGGAATAACAATACTGTGGGTAAAGTTTGGTGGGATTTTGATGTGTTTTGGTGACCATATCGGACACGTATCGTAGGGCTAAAATCAGTGTTTGATGAAATACCTCAAAGAAAAGGATTTTCATAAATTTCAAAACTAATTACATGGACTTGTAGCCTAGACCTAGCTAACCCTAACCCCTAGTGACTGAGCACGAGTTGTGTCCTTTTTCGTGTCCAAATCGGACACGAACTCACGAGAATTGTACTGCACACTGTCACATTTTGTGTCCTGCTACCCGACACTAATAACTCACTGGACACGCCACGTGGACACGCCAAAATTGGCATAGAGCACGGGGCACTGACTGACAGGTCATCCCCAAAGTTTGGGATGACCTCGTGTCGTGTCGGACACGGAATCGTCCCCGCAAGGGTCGCGCACTGCACTGCACAGTCAAGTTTTTGGCTCTGACACGGGTCTCGTGTCCCGCGTACACGAGTCGTGGACACGTGTCAGAGTGACACGTGTGTAGTAGACCCTAGGGCGAACCCCAGGACACGAGCACGTGGTGTGTCGTATCCTGTGTCGTGAACATGAGGTGTTCGACCGCGTGCACGACGCGGTCTGAACGTGTGTGAAACCCCTTCTGATACGCACCTAGAACTCGGATACGACACGGTTTGGATACGTGTCAGGGTGTCTAAACCCTAGCCCTAGACCTAGTCGATACGTGTGTACAACCACGAGACGTGTCGTGTCTCGTGGTGTGTCCACGAGAGTATGGAACGTGTGCACGACACAGTAGGTGTCTGTGTATATAGGATTTACCCGATTGGGTTTATATTAGTGTGGACACGTTGTGTCGTGTCGTGACCATGTTTCAGGCACCCTAGACACTAGAGGACACTAGGGGCTAGTATTACCAACCTTGGGTTTTGGGTCTTAGCTCGTGTTGGTGTGAGAATTTGGGTTTACCCAATTTCGAGTAAACAGTGCAAATATTTCCAGTTTTTGTGTTTTTTTCCAGTTTTTAATTTCGAGTTTCAAATCTATTTTTGATGTGATTAGTAGATTGTATATATGTATTTTAGTGTATATATATGTAGTACATATGTATATGTGTGTGTATGTGAGTTTTTAGGGTGTTTAGTTGTGTATATTTCTAGTTGTGTACATGTATACATATGTATGTATATGTGGACTCTGTGTGTGTGAGTTTGGGGCTGGGATTCCTGTCTCAGGAACCTGAGACACCCCCCCCCTACTGTTCCATCTTTCTCACTCTCTCTCACTGTCTATGTCTCTCTCTCCTTCACTCACTCTCTCTCACTCTATATCCCTCTCTTTCATCCCTCTCTTTATATATATATATATATATATATATATATATATATATATATATATATATATATATATATATGGGTTATATGTATATATATATATATTGATATATATATGTTTGTATTAGTTACATTAGGTCACTATGTATATATGTGTGAGTATGGGTTGTATTATATATGATATTCATATTTTGATATATGGGTAGATAGTGTCTATTTATATATATATATATATATATATATATATATATATATATATATATATATATATATATATATATATATATATATATATATAACTTGTTAAGGTATAGGTTTAGAGGAAACCTATAAGACATGGCCTATGGCCAAGATTACTAGCCCATGGTTTGGGGCTTGCCCTAAAGGCCCAAAACATTAACTAATTGACCCTTTGACTAAGTGTTGACCAAAGTCAACCTTAGGTCAAAGTTGACCTAATTGACCTAGATTTGACTAGGACTAACCTAAAATGACTAGTTTAACTAGTCTGACCCAATTACCTTAATGACTGGTCTTTGTTTGACCTAATTACCTTACTGACTGGTCTTTGTTTGACCAATACCTTAGTTGGTCTGAGTTTAGCCTAGACTTGACCCAGATTGATCATGTTGACTAGTATTTGACTTGTTTGACCTTGTTTGACTCTATTTGACTTAGTTTGATTTCCTGTGACCTAGTATGACTTCCTGTGACCTAGTTTGACTATTAGAGTTGACCAAGAGTTGACTTTGACCAGATTGACCTAGAATCATGTAGTATGCATTGTATACTTTATTTTTACCATTGTGGATACATTATGACTTGTATTGCTCTGATTAGGAGCCATACACCTCTCCTCAGACAGTATATCTTCTTCAGACATTCAGTTATCAGGCGAGTACATTCTCTGACCGTTTCATATTTGCCAGGATTTGTATTCTTGCTCTAGCTTACTTTACTTGATGCTGACACGATTGTTATCACGGATTGGTACTATATGGATCTTTTCATGAGATGTTATCCCCCTCGGAAGCATCAGGTACTTTTGTCATGTGTGTTTCACTTACATCGTGTATCTCATGCTTCTATGTTCATGTATCTTCATGTATCAGCTAGTGACTCATGTACTCTCATGATCACCGAGCCTCCATGAATCTTCATGAATCACTCACGTATCACCCAATTATGGGCTTATCACGAATCTTAACATAACCTGAATGGATCCTTGTGTATTGATTGGGGATGGGGGAGTGGAAATAGTCATGTGGATATTACCCAGGAGCTGTAGTTATGAATCACTTCTAGCTGTAGTCATGAATCTCCTATGCTATTTCACATGTCTATATTTTACTCTGACTCACTAGACACTGCTAGTTCTCTATATACAGTAGATATTTCCTTTACAGCTATCTCTTTTGCTACATGTATCTTCCTTCAGCAGTTCCTGTATTTTACTCTATTGCATGCTTTATATCTCCTATCATTCTATGCACTGCGTGAGATGTATTGTGCTCGTTCCCGTCCTGATTGGACCTGTTGAAAATATTACAGAGGATGAGAAGGAGGCCCTGGTGTCTACCTATTATGGAGCAGGACTAGATGATACTTATGTTGTGGACCCTCAGCAGGATCCACCTGCTGCTGAGGATGTTGTTCCAGTTGTCTAGACCAGTTTAGCCTAGGCAGTCTTTTCTATATGTACATTTTGTCTCACATTCTGAGTTGTATTTTGAGATGTGGAGATGTATAGACTCTTAGACTTATTGTATTATGAGTTGACATTCTGGATGTTATGTATCTTAGACACTTAGTCTTATTTCATCTATGCTATGGTTCTTTTGAGTTACCATCTGTCTATCTATCTATCTTCCATTTCTCTACCTAGATGTGATTGAGTTTGTTTCTGTTGTCACCTCCATTCGGAGAGTATAAACTGTACAGGTACTTTATATTGTTAGATGATTGACCTAGGACAGCGTTCTACCGCCGACACTGCGGCGTAGGCTGGACGTACCCACTTCTCGTGCCCTTACTCTAGGGTGCGGGTCGTGACACGTTTTTAGTGGTGGCCCATGCAGGTCTCGAGTTTATGTAGTGGTATTCGAACTAGAGTATCACTACAGCCTGCGATAGGATTTGAGGAATAGGCTTAGTAAGAGAGGATGCTCAATCATTGTTAGGATACCTTGAGAGATTCCTGGGATGACCCTTGAGAATCTCATTTGAAATTACGATTTAAACTCCTTTTCCCTTGATTGAATTTGGTTTTGGAGGATTCACTGTAGAACTTTGAATCCTGGTATTAGTTGATGATTTTAAAAATTTTGTAGTTGTTGATTTTAATTTCTTAGTGTTAGATTAATATCTTTTATTTTTTTGGGTACTCAATCACAATTATGAGAAAACTCTTATCTGTTTCTTGCCATCTAATCCTCTTGCTAATTGTCTTTCATTGAAATGAACTGTCCTCTCTATTTTGCACCTTGCTTAGACTCTTTCTACCAATCTATGTGACTGTATCCCAAACCTGACTTACTCGACATTTCCTCAAATCAAGACTTTATTGAGACCTTCTAACCTTGACCCTTGATTGATCGAATCCTAACTATATTCATCTACTAGCCTACCTTCATATAGGTATTCCATGTCCCACTAAAATCTGTCTCCTTGTACTCTATTTTCTTGACATGATTTTCTGGTCAAATGGCTAAACTATAACCTCTACCATGATACTAAATTAATTCTTATTTCAATTAGAGATCCACCTTGGCTAAATTCTTTCGACCTGGCATGTGATGGTATTCTGCTTGAACCCTCAAATACTTAACCTTGTACCTTACCTTGAATGCTTGACCCGATTGGTTAAGAATCTTGGACTATGTCTCTTCCTTCATCATTCCACCCTTACTTATATCTTATGCTATAAATTTATCCTTAAGTTTTACAAGCTTATCCTTTTCGAGCT
>JANAVB010029415.1:32500-40652 GCA_029216955.1 Iris pallida | reverse complement strand
TGCCCGCGAGGGCCTTCCGGCCGAGGCACGCCTGCCTGGGTCACGCCTCGTGTCGCTCCGCACCCCTCCTCTCCTCCGGGAGGGAGGCGCCGTGCGGACGCGGAGATTGGCCCACCGTGCCTCGTGCTCGCGGGCCGAAGTGCGGGCCGTCTGTAGTGCCCCGTCCCTACATCGTGCCCCGTTGCCCGTCCACGGGGTGCGCGAGAAAGAACACTGTCGCTATCGACTCGGTCGGGACCGATAGGTCGGGAACGATCGAATCGATCGAACGGGAACGGTTGAATTAAGATCCATTCCACGTTATGGAATGGCTTCTTCGGAACCAAGTCCCATATTCAGCGGGTTGCGTCTCGAGGATTGACTTTGCGGCTGAGTCGGGAGAGACCTCCCGTTGCTCTGCTTTTCACGCCGCTTGCGTTGGTTTGGGCTTTGGTTTTCCGAATGCGTTTTCGTGGATGTTTTCGATGGTTTTCATGGTTTACATTTCGAGCTCGCATTTCCTATCGAACTCTTGCATAAATACAGTGTTCTAATCGGTTGCTTGTGCGATTTCAGGTGATCGCGTAGGCGACGTCTAGCGCAGCCAACAAGTCCCTCGCCTCAAGTAAAAGCTCAAGGTGAGTGGCTGACCCCCTTCGTCTCGACCCTCTATTTCAAATGAGAACTCGGGTAATGTTACTAAAATTGAATGATTCGCTTGCAGACTACAAGTCTTGTGTGTTAGAAGTAAAAGAAGAAATGCGTTGTGTGTGTGTGTGGAAAAGAGATAGAATAAATTCATGCCTGCAAAACGACCAAGTAAATAAATTGACCACATAACAAGCCCCAACGGTATCCTAAAAATACACCATGTTAACTTATCTTGAACTTGGACAACTTGTCGACAAGGGGTGGTTTCTTCGAGCGGCACCCCGGGGCCACGGGACCGACTCGGCCTAGGAAGAAACTGGTTGTAGCCGAGCTGGGTAATAGGCAACGCTGGAAAGGCGATCGGTAAGACGGGGACTTGCATCGGGGCTCGCTACTTGCGTTGCAAGGGTCCCGTACTACCAGGCTACGTCCAAGATGGCTGGTTAGGCCAATCCCATATCAAACACTTAATACAAATTGTTATCAACAAGCAAGGAAAGTGATGGTAAGTTTCATGTCGCACGGTGCGCTCTGCCGGAGGAAATCTTGGTATAACTCAATGCTTCTTATGAAAACATCTAGGACGGCTAGAAAGACCACTCAAACAAGTTGTATGATTTTATCTAAATTCTTGAACCAAATGAGAGCTTGGAAATTAATTAGTCACTCGCCAGTACATGTTGATTGTACTGATCCTCGCTCTCCATACAGGTGCAATAGATCTGGAAGGGCGTGCTACGTAAAGGGAAGCAGCGCTCGTGTGTTTTGAAGCTTCGTCCGCGCATAGAAGCTTGGATCGACCCTTTTGAAGACTCCGCTGTTGAAGATCGAAGGCAGATGGAGCGCCTTCCCACCATCCCAGGTGTTTTGTAATTTTGGTTGTAATCAAGGGATGAATGTATGTAATGGCTATCTCATCGACGTCTACTTTGTACTGGAGTCAGTTGTAAGAAGCCCGCGCGGCGCCTTTGTATCGAGTCTGTAATATGATGTTCATTATCAATAAAGCTTGTGTTTCCTTCTCTATAATGTGTGTTCAATTTACTCTGCGCATTCTCTTGTTGTTGTGTTTCGGATAACCTTATGACTATGCCTTGTGCAAGCGCAACTTAGGCTTGCACGGCATCACGCCCGGGGGACGACTATCGATTCTACGGAATCGGGGCGTGACATAATGGTATCAGAGCACGGCTTTACATCCTTGGCCTCTAGTGTCGAGTTTTCAGTCTCAAATCGTTGGTCTCGTGTCGATGAGATATGTCGTTCCATACAAGGTAGTCCGTAATAAGTTTGGTTACTAATGCATTTACCTTCAAAATCCCAGAAGGTGCGACGGTGAATGTGGCGAACGAAGAAAGTGCTTCGAGCGGCTCGAGTAGCTCGAGGCCCGGACCCTCAAACGATGCCATGGGACGGATGTTGCGCATGCTGGAAGCGCAACAACAACAAGCTCTAGAGAATCAACGCCTGAATGAGCAACATCGACGGGAGACGGAGGCACATCGACGGGAGGTAGAGGCACGCCAGACCCAGTTCGAGGCCCGATTCGATGCACAATTCAAGTTGCAGCAGAAGCAGCTTGATACTCTTCAGCAAATTGTACAGACTGTGGTGGCCAACAACAACAACTCTGCGACGACTCCTGCCGTGACCGAGCCTGCGGCCAGACAAAGTGAAATCGAACCGGAGGTACCCGAGCTTATGCCTGCGGCGCCGAGAAGTTCCAGCTTCGACGTGTCAAAGTTCACAAAGAGCTTCCGTACTTCCTTCCGTGGTACTGAAGACCCTTCGTTGGCGATCGATTGGCTGGAGGAGTTGGAAGACCGGTTCGAGCTCCTGGGTGTTGATGAGTCCAAGAAAGTCGCATGCGCTCAACTTCTACTCCGATTGAACGCGCACGACTGGTGGGCCGTGCAAAAGCGAGCAATCAGATGCGACGACGAGACAGCGGCAATATCTTGGGCCACCTTCCGAGAGGCGTTTGAGATCGAGTACCTTCCCGATGCCATTCGACAAGAGAAGGAGAACGAGTTCATGCAGCTAAAGCAAGGGAATATGACGGTGCGGCAGTACGCAGCAGAGTTCAACAAGTTAGCCAAGTTTGCTGGACAATACCTGCCTTCCATGGCGAGTCGTGCACGACGGTTCGAAGTGGGCCTACGGCCAGCCATTTCCGCCCATGTGTCCGTTCCAAAGTACCCAACGATGGGGGAGTCTCTCAACCACGCCCTCCGCCTTGAAAGCCAATACCCTTCAGGTGCTGCCGGCGCTGTGCATACCTACAATCACAAACGCCCTAGCCACGCGGGAGGGAACAACGTGACCAAGCGTCCGAACAACGGGCCTCAAGGCGGATATCAAGGGCGTAATCCCCGATACTGCAACCGATGTCATCATGTCGGTCACACGATCGACGACTGCCGGATACCAGAGGATGGGTGCTGGAACTGTGGCCAGAGGGGCCACCGACGTGCTGAGTGTCCAGTCAGAAGGCCGAACCCAACGGCGCCCCAACAACATCGTCCAATGGCGCCCCAACAGCACCGTCCAGGGAATCAAGTCCCAGCGCCTCGAGCCCACCAACCTGCACCGCAAAATGGCCAAGACCGTCGCCCCAATGCCCAGGGCCGCGTCTACGCCTTGACTCGAGATGAAGCGCTTGCCTCAGACACGGTCGTGACAGGTATACTTAGTTTTAATAATGTGCCTGCTCGCGTACTATTTGATTCAGGTGCTTCACATAGTTTTATAGCGGCGGACTTTGTCGCCGAGCACAAATTTCCGTTAGTATCATTAGACCTCAACCTTAGCGTGAGCACACCTTCGGGCACACCAATACTCACTAATTCAGCCTGCACCGACGGGATTATCTGTATCGGCGGCCAAAAGATCGGTCTGGACATGATGGTCTTAGACATGAATGACTTCGATATCATTTTGGGGATGGATTGGCTCGGGCCGTGCAATGCAACCATAGACTGTGCCAGGAAGACGGTCACTTTCCGCATACCAGGAGTGCCTGCATTCTGCTTTTCGTGTGGTGAGGCGTCGGCGACCTGTATGTTGATCTCGGCAATCTCTGCTCGGAGGATGCTGCATTCTGGGTGCGAAGGCTACTTGGCGTCCGTCCGAGACATGCGACAGGATGGTGCAAACGTAGGTCAAACCGACGTTGTGGCAGAATTCCCCGATGTGTTCCCGGACGAGCTACCCGGCATGCCCCCCGACCGAGAGATCGAGTTCAGCATCGATACATTCCCCGATACTCGACCGATTTCAAAGGCCCCGTACAGAATGGCCCCCGCTGAGCTGAAGGAACTCAAGACCCAGTTACAAGAATTACTCGATAAAGGGTTCATTCGGCCTAGTGTTTCACCGTGGGGAGCGCCCGTCTTGTTCGTGAAGAAGAAGGATGGGTCCATGCGTCTGTGCGTCGATTACCGAGAGCTTAACAAGGCCACCATCCGGAACAAGTACCCATTGCCCCGCATAGACGACCTATTCGATCAACTGCAAGGCGCCTCGGTATTTTCGAAGATTGATCTCCGCTCAGGCTATCATCAGCTCAAGATCAAGTCGGACGACGTGCAAAAGTCAGCCTTTCGCACTCGGTACGGCCACTACGAGTTCCTGGTGATGCCATTCGGCCTGACGAATGCCCCTGCCGCCTTTATGGACCTAATGAATCGGGTGTTTCGACCCTTCCTTGATAAATTTGTGGTGGTCTTCATTGACGACATTCTCGTCTACTCGAAAGACAGGGCGCAGCATGCAGAACATCTGCGGACCGTGCTCCAGACACTTCGAGAGAACCAGCTGTATGCGAAGCAGAGTAAGTGCGAATTTTGGCTCAGCAGCGTGTCCTTCCTTGGTCACATCATCTCGTCCGAAGGCATTGCAGTCGATCCGAAGAAAGTGGAAGCCGTTGCTGATTGGAAGAGGCCTGCGTCTGCTAGTGAGATTCGAAGCTTTCTTGGTTTGGCGGGATACTATCGACGCTTCGTGAAAGACTTCGCGAAGATTGCATCGCCATTGACTCGCCTCACTCAAAAGGGAGTCGCGTATGAGTGGTCGGATGACTGTGAAGCTTCATTCCAGGAGCTAAAACGGCGATTGATTTCGGCACCTATACTCGCACTTCCGGATGGGCCAGAGGGTTTCCAGATATTCAGCGATGCTTCAGGCCAGGGCTTGGGATGTGTGCTCATGCAGCGGAACAAGGTGATATCCTTCGCCTCGAGACAGTTGAAGCCGCACGAGAAGAACTATCCTACGCACGACTTGGAGTTAGCGGCGATTGTGTTCGCGTTGAAATTGTGGCGTCACTATCTATATGGTGTGGCGTGCGCGATCTATACCGACCATAAGAGCCTCAAGTATCTCTTCACTCAGAAGGAGCTGAACTTGCGACAGCGGCGCTGGCTCGAACTGATCAAAGACTATGACTTGACGATCGACTACACTCCGGGCAAGGGAAATGTGGTGGCGGACGCTCTGAGTCGAAAATATCTTGCCTCGCTCTCCATCAACCGCAGACTACTACAAGATTTAGAAGAAATGGGCATCGATCTCCGGGTTCGATTTAGGGATATACGGTTGGCGCAGCTGCAGTTAGAGCCGAGTTTGCTGGAAAAGATCATGGCCGCTCAGAAGGATGATCCGTACCTGAAGAAAATGCGCGAGCGACTTTCGACAGGTAGTGCGACCGACTTTGCGGAAGACAAGACCGGCGTGCTGAGATTGAATGGCCGACTATGTGTTCCGGATGATTCTAAACTACGAAAGGAGATTATGTCGGAGGCGCATCACGCGAAATATACCTTGCATCCAGGCAGTACCAAGATGTACAAGGACCTCCGCACGACTTTCTGGTGGCACGGGATGAAGAGAGATGTGGCGCTCTTCGTGTCACAATGCATGGCCTGTCAGCAGGTGAAAGCTGAGCATCAGCGACCGGGCGGAGAAATGCAGAACCTTGCCATCCCGGAGTGGAAATGGGATCATGTCACGATGGACTTTATTGTTGGCCTGCCAAAGACACCACGGGGGAGCGACGCCATCTGGGTCATCGTCGATCGATTAACCAAGTCAGCGCACTTCATTGCCATTAAAGTTACTTGGAGCGTTGATCGGCTGGCGCAGATTTATCTTGACGAGATCGTACGGCTGCACGGAGTTCCAGTATCCATCGTCTCTGATCGGGATTCACGGTTCATGTCGCGATTCTGGAGTAGCCTTCAGTCGGCGCTGGGTACCAAGTTGCAGTTCAGTTCAGCTTACCATCCACAGACCGACGGCCAAACGGAGCGCGTTAATCAGATTCTCGAAGACATGCTACGGCTCTGCGCAATCGACTTCAAATCAAGCTGGGACGTCCACTTACCGTTGGCGGAATTTGCATATAACAATAGCTACCAGTCCAGCATCCAAATGGCGCCGTATGAAGCTTTGTACGGCCGGAAGTGCAGATCGCCCATTTGCTGGGATGAAGTCGGGGAACGGCAGATACTCGGCCCAGAACTGGTGGAACAGACCGTGGAGAAGGTCAAGCTCATTCGGGAAAGACTGAAGATTGCACAGAGTCGACAAAAGAGCTACGCCGACACCCATCGAAGACCGCTTGAGTTCCAGGTGGGCGACCATGTGTTCCTGAAGGTGTCGCCTATGCGAGGAGTTACTCGGTTCGGCGTGAAGGGGAAGCTGAGTCCGAGATTTATTGGGCCGTTCGAAATACTTGAGCGGGTCGCCCCAGTAGCCTATAGGATTGCCCTACCGCCGGCGCTTGAAGGTGTCCACAATGTCTTCCACGTCTCCCAACTGCGGAAGTACGTGCACGACCCTAGCCACGTGGTAGACTTTGGCCAGCTAGAGTTGAAGTCTGACTTATCCTACATTGAAGCGCCTGTTCGAATCTTGGAACGCAAGGATAAGCTATTGCGGAATCGGACGATCCCTCTCGTTCGCGTACTCTGGAAGAACCATGCGGCGGAAGAGTCGACATGGGAACTTGAGTCGGAAATGAGGGAAAGGTTTCCTTCATTATTTTCATAGAGGTAGGTTCTGTTCCTAAGTTTCGAGGACGAAACTTTTTCTTAGTTGGTTATGGTGTAGTGCCCCGTCCCTACATCGTGCCCCGTTGCCCGTCCACGGGGTGCGCGAGAAAGGAACACTGTCGCTATCGACTCGGTCGGGACCGATAGGTCGGGAACGATCGAATCGATCGAACGGGAACGGTTGAATTAAGATCCATTCCACGTTATGGAATGGCTTCTTCGGAACCAAGTCCCATATTCAGCGGGTTGCGTCTCGAGGATTGACTTTGCGGCTGAGTCGGGAGAGACCTCCCGTTGCTCTGCTTTTCACGCCGCTTGCGTTGGTTTTGGCTTTGGTTTTCCGAATGCGTTTTCGTGGATGTTTTCGATGGTTTTCATGGTTTACATTTCGAGCTCGCATTTCCTATCGAACTCTTGCATAAATACAGTGTTCTAATCGGTTGCTTGTGCGATTTCAGGTGATCGCGTAGGCGACGTCTAGCGCAGCCAACAAGTCCCTCGCCTCAAGTAAAAGCTCAAGGTGAGTGGCTGACCCCCTTCGTCTCGACCCTCTATTTCAAATGAGAACTCGGGTAATGTTACTAAAATTGAATGATTCGCTTGCAGACTACAAGTCTTGTGTGTTAGAAGTAAAAGAAGAAATGCGTTGTGTGTGTGTGTGGAAAAGAGATAGAATAAATTCATGCCTGCAAAACGACCAAGTAAATAAATTGACCACATAACAAGCCCCAACGGTATCCTAAAAATACACCATGTTAACTTATCTTGAACTTGGACAACTTGTCGACAAGGGGTGGTTTCTTCGAGCGGCACCCCGGGGCCACGGGACCGACTCGGCCTAGGAAGAAACTGGTTGTAGCCGAGCTGGGTAATAGGCAACGCTGGAAAGGCGATCGGTAAGACGGGGACTTGCATCGGGGCTCGCTACTTGCGTTGCAAGGGTCCCGTACTACCAGGCTACGTCCAAGATGGCTGGTTAGGCCAATCCCATATCAAACACTTAATACAAATTGTTATCAACAAGCAAGGAAAGTGATGGTAAGTTTCATGTCGCACGGTGCGCTCTGCCGGAGGAAATCTTGGTATAACTCAATGCTTCTTATGAAAACATCTAGGACGGCTAGAAAGACCACTCAAACAAGTTGTATGATTTTATCTAAATTCTTGAACCAAATGAGAGCTTGGAAATTAATTAGTCACTCGCCAGTACATGTTGATTGTACTGATCCTCGCTCTCCATACAGGTGCAATAGATCTGGAAGGGCGTGCTACGTAAAGGGAAGCAGCGCTCGTGTGTTTTGAAGCTTCGTCCGCGCATAGAAGCTTGGATCGACCCTTTTGAAGACTCCGCTGTTGAAGATCGAAGGCAGATGGAGCGCCTTCCCACCATCCCAGGTGTTTTGTAATTTTGGTTGTAATCAAGGGATGAATGTATGTAATGGCTATCTCATCGACGTCTACTTTGTACT
>JANAVB010029415.1:7500-17500 GCA_029216955.1 Iris pallida | reverse complement strand
CGTCCAAGGCGGCTGGTTAGGCCAATCCCATAACAAACACTTAATAATAATTGTTTTCAACTAACATGGTAAGTTTGGTGTCGGCACGAGCGGCAATCCGTGTGTGTGACGGTGGATTGAGTTGAATATGTATGAGTTAAATAGACACAATGTCGGAGCCTAAGATTTGGCTACAGCGAAGGCGACGTGCTTCGGCACGAGATGTGGCGTCGAGTGTTAAGTTGCGAGTTAAGTCAAAAAGGGCCGTAGGGCTAGTTGTATGAAGTTATGTCGAGTTATTGGGCTCGGCCTCGAAATACGAGGCACGGCCGCGTTGTCACAACACAAGTATAGGCGAGACTAAGCAAGGAGGCACTGCCTCGGATATATTGAAGCACGGATCGAGTTATGGCACGACCGAGTCATTACGTCCCAGAGTTTGGCACAAAAGATAAGTATAAGTCGGTGCGTCGACAATGCAAGCACGAGAAAGGTCTAGAGGCAAGGAAATGGAGTCCTTCGTGTAGTTGCGTCTCTGATTATGGCCGTAAGGCAAACACGACCTGATAGGTTAACGTTGTTGGCACGAGGAGTGGTCTAGAGACAAAGTATGAGTTAACGTTGACATTGCTAGCACGGGATGGTTCCGATACACAAGTTGCGCTAAGGCGCCGGTCCTAAAACTGATCCTAAGGCAAGAATAGAAAGACAATCGTAAAAGGGTTTATGTTGCACAAAGTAAATGAAACGTGTTGGTCTTGTATGGGTGGGCGAGAAGCTCACTCCACCAGTACAGTGGTACTGACACCCACACAGTGTTTCATGTGCAGGCACAGGTAGAAGCTCGTGGCGCGGAGCTCGCTTGGATGCGTCGAGGCATGGAGTTCCTTGGCGATTCGAAGCGTGCAGCCGCGTGGATTGAAGACTTATACAGGACATAATGTATGGACATCGCCTTCTGAAGCTTCCGCTGGATTCAAGCGTTTGTATCGAGAGATGAGAGAGAGCAGAGTGAATTATAATCGAGAGAAAAGTGAGACTTGAGAGACTTGTAATTGGCCTTGCGCCCACAATGTAATCCTTGAATTCAATATCAATAAAAGAGCTTTCTTTGAAATACTTGTGTTCATGTGTTCCTTAAATTCCGCTGCAATATATTCAATGTCTCTGCACGGGACTTCTGTGCGACGACCCCGTCGCAGCCGCTGTACTCGGCCGTTATGGAACCCGCCTTGCACGAGCACAATCTAGGCTCGTGCGGCATCACGCCTTAGCGAGGACGATCGCTCCTACGGGAGCGGGGCGTGACATAGTGGTATCAGAGCACGGCTTTACGTCCTTGGACCGTCAATTGAATTCTTTAACTTTGATGTTTCCACAAAACTCTGTTGCTTCCGCAAGTTGTCATCGTTGGTGCGCTCTCTCTCAAATGTCCCTCGGCATGTCCATACAATAAGTCTAAATATTTTCGAAAGCTCGTACAAAGCGTTCAATCTAACGCATCGGTAGGCTGTTGCCAAATACGTCGGTAGGGCCTTTGTGCCGAACGTTGCAAACTTGACGCGATAGAAAATATGTGCTGCTGTTAACAAGTCGCGTGCATGCCTAATTAGTCCAACGTTGACCCTAGCAATTGAGCGTGCAAACTCGGAATGTAGTCCGCACAGGATGGCTATGCACACGGCCTTTTGGCTAAGTTGTGTTTCGCGTCGCGCACCTTGACCCTTGGTGCAAACGAGTTGCGAGCGATATCAAGTATCGTTCGGTCGGGAACGGAGATGCACTTAGAGTGTCTATCGATAGGAACGCTATCGGACTAACGCTTAGGCGTACACGGAAGATTGATTTGGATTTTGAGGAAATAGTGCGAACGACTTAGTGCGTCGATACGACACGAGCGACTACGTTAGCGATTCGTCGAACGAATCTGAAAGATATCTTAGCGCATAACGCGAACGTGATTGAGGACTAGATCTTATGGCTTGAATCCGAGTGGTGTATGTGATAGGTTCGAAGAAGAATAAGAATGAGTGTCAGCGACTAGTCGAGTGGCTCGAATCCGAGTGGTGTATGGTTTGTCTTGGAAATTGTTCGAGTGAATATTGAGGATTACGAGTATGTCGGCAAGGCGATGCGATCGCGCAAAGCGTTAGAATGCGTCACGCTTAGTTGGTCGTGACTTCGAAGGTCCCGAACGAGCATCTCGTTCGGACAACTTGTGAACGAGCAACGCGAGTTAGAAAATGTTTCAGAACGATAAATAAAATTGAATGGTCTTGATCGAGGAAATTTAAAGGATCGCGCGTGCGATATCGGATTGATGCAACTGAATTGTAACTTGAGTTTTGAATAACGATCTTGAAACGAGCTTGAGGAAAAGCGACTGAACTTGATCTTGAGTATCGAGAAAATTGAGGAATATCCAACTCGGACAATAACATCAGTCGCACGACTCAAAATTGGTTGCGAAGGAAGATCGTCAGGTTACGCATGTCGTCGATGGTATTGAGGCGTATCAAAGATCGATATGCGATAACTCGGGGGTACTCTGACTCGGCGAATGACGGTCGTGCAAATGTCATTGTTCCGTTGGACGCTATACTTGAAATGTTAAAAATGTGTGTCGAAGAAAAGATAGACTTGGCTCGAGGACTTTCTAAGTTGAACGAATGACGATCGAACTATCGAACTTGGCTTGGATGAAAACTGGAATGTTTGGATTTGCTTCGTCGACAACCACAATGTTGATGTTCTTGTCTTATGCGAGCGCTACTCCAGCCTCGTACATGCGTCACACCGATTAGGGCGATCACTCTGCGTGAGCGCTGGTATGGTGATTCATACAGCGGGAGTGGTCGAACTTGTACGGTGCGACAGATTGTGCTTTGATTTGTGGTTTGACGCGAAGGTGACTCGTGAATTGAATTGGTGTGCTTGTCGATTGAACTTGAGGATTGAGTAGGTCCAATCCGCGTATCGAGAATGAATGAGTCTAAACTCAAACAAGAGTTACGCCCCGATGAGAATGGTTATTCTGCGGGAGCGTTGCATGGTGATTCATGAACCACCGCGTATTATCGGACTCGCGTGAGATTGGGGCGTAACGTATTGTCGAGCTTGACGACCTCGTGATCGAATACATGAATTGGTTAGAATTGGTGATTGAATGGATTTGAATTCTGCGCAACGAACGCATTAATGCGAATAGGTGATCGTGCTTGATGTTTAGAAATTTGAGTGACGCGAGCTTGGGTAGAAGACCCCATATGATCGACTTTGGTTTGACCCTAGGATTGGGGTCAGTGTTGGCATTATTGTTGGGGAACTATGATTCCAATCCTGACATTGACTTAGCCTCGAAAAGAAATGGCCTAGCGGTTAGGCGAGACGCCATGTTTCATGAGTTATCAGTCGAAGGATTGATCTTGAGGATTGGCATGGATGGATAGCGTGAATCACGAATGTAGAAAACCCTGCTCACGAGATTCGGCTGACATGCATATATTTCAGGGACGCCTGGGTATGTGCACGATGCGACTCGAGTGAGAATGACAAATTTTCTATCATGCGGCTTGGCTGAATGCATGTATTTTGGGGACGCTTGGAATGCGTGCACGATCCAGCCAAGTGATGCGGCGAGTTCAAGCAAGGCTTGAAAGATGGGAGTGTGTCGAGATCTTGAAATCGTGTTGAAGTAAAGATTGATAATAGTGCGAGCGTGGCTCGGAATCGAAGGAACGCGTAGGCGAAATGTGTACGATTAAGTCTTGGCCATAGAAATGGTAGGATGACTTGCCATCAGGAAAGTCTCGAGGACGAGACTTGTTCTGAGTGGTGTATGTTGTAGTGCCCCGTCCCGCAAAGTCAATCGGAGGAATCGAAACGCCGACGGCGTTCGGACTTAGCCTTGCAACGGCTTGCTCGGAGACATCGCTCAGGTGGGGTAGTTTCGGTGAACTCTCCTCATCTTTGCCTTCACATAATAAATCGTGTTTTCAACTTGCACAAGTTAGGCTTGATAATAAAAGCTACGCATCCACATAGCTAAGGGAATAATCCCGACGGTTTGAATCGAGTTAGAACATGGAAAACGTCCCACGGTCGGCTTAGAGTTGGTGCACGTCGTACTTTGAAAATGACACTCAGTCATTCGTCCCGTGGCTTGGGAGAAGGAAAGTTGGTCTTCGGTGCAAAAGTTGAGAGTTAGCCTAAGTCATAGGCGTCGCCCGCACAAATGCTTGCTAAAGCATGTACGGTCCGGTCCCGCAAGGCTTGGCATAGCCTTTGCTCGTCCCTTGGGTTAAGTTGTAGGCTTGAGTGAGTTAGGCAAAGTAATGTCGGTCGACCTAAGTTATTCTACGTGCTGTCCCGCTCATTCTGCGGTTGTCAAGTTAAATAGTCCCACGATTCCAAGGCCCGTCATATGGAGTATGACATGGGCGACAGCGTTGCGTCGAACACGAGTCGGTTTAGAGGCACGAGCCACGGTTGGTTCAGTGGAAAGTTAGCCACGGTCGGTCGATACTCAAGAAAACATGTTATGTTCAAGTTAAGTTGGAAGGCTATGCAGTAGCCGTTCCCTGAGTTCAAAGAACGTTAAGTCTAAGCGATGGTTAGTCGCCGAGGCAACCCTGGTTAGGGGCTCTGCAAAGGAAGTATGAAAAATGGAAAGAGTAAAACAACCAAGTAAAAGAATTGATCACATAACAAGCCCAAACTGTATTCTAAAACACTCCATGTAACCCTTATGAACTTGGACACTTGTCGACAAGGGGTGGTTTCTTCGAGCGGCGACCCGCGGCCACGGGACCGTCTCGGCCTAGGAAGAAACAAGTTGTAGCCGAGCTGGGTAATAGGCAACGCTGGTTAGGCGATCGGTATGTCGGGGACTTTCATCGGGGCTCGCTACTTGCGTTGAAAGGGTCCCGAGTACCAGGCTACGTCCAAGGCGGCTGGTTAGGCCAATCCCATAACAAACACTTAATAATAATTGTTTTCAACTAACATGGTAAGTTTGGTGTCGGCACGAGCGGCAATCCGTGTGTGTGACGGTGGATTGAGTTGAATATGTATGAGTTAAATAGACACAATGTCGGAGCCTAAGATTTGGCTACAGCGAAGGCGACGTGCTTCGGCACGAGATGTGGCGTCGAGTGTTAAGTTGCGAGTTAAGTCAAAAAGGGCCGTAGGGCTAGTTGTATGAAGTTATGTCGAGTTATTGGGCTCGGCCTCGAAATACGAGGCACGGCCGCGTTGTCACAACACAAGTATAGGCGAGACTAAGCAAGGAGGCACTGCCTCGGATATATTGAAGCACGGATCGAGTTATGGCACGACCGAGTCATTACGTCCCAGAGTTTGGCACAAAAGATAAGTATAAGTCGGTGCGTCGACAATGCAAGCACGAGAAAGGTCTAGAGGCAAGGAAATGGAGTCCTTCGTGTAGTTGCGTCTCTGATTATGGCCGTAAGGCAAACACGACCTGATAGGTTAACGTTGTTGGCACGAGGAGTGGTCTAGAGACAAAGTATGAGTTAACGTTGACATTGCTAGCACGGGATGGTTCCGATACACAAGTTGCGCTAAGGCGCCGGTCCTAAAACTGATCCTAAGGCAAGAATAGAAAGACAATCGTAAAAGGGTTTATGTTGCACAAAGTAAATGAAACGTGTTGGTCTTGTATGGGTGGGCGAGAAGCTCACTCCACCAGTACAGTGGTACTGACACCCACACAGTGTTTCATGTGCAGGCACAGGTAGAAGCTCGTGGCGCGGAGCTCGCTTGGATGCGTCGAGGCATGGAGTTCCTTGGCGATTCGAAGCGTGCAGCCGCGTGGATTGAAGACTTATACAGGACATAATGTATGGACATCGCCTTCTGAAGCTTCCGCTGGATTCAAGCGTTTGTATCGAGAGATGAGAGAGAGCAGAGTGAATTATAATCGAGAGAAAAGTGAGACTTGAGAGACTTGTAATTGGCCTTGCGCCCACAATGTAATCCTTGAATTCAATATCAATAAAAGAGCTTTCTTTGAAATACTTGTGTTCATGTGTTCCTTAAATTCCGCTGCAATATATTCAATGTCTCTGCACGGGACTTCTGTGCGACGACCCCGTCGCAGCCGCTGTACTCGGCCGTTATGGAACCCGCCTTGCACGAGCACAATCTAGGCTCGTGCGGCATCACGCCTTAGCGAGGACGATCGCTCCTACGGGAGCGGGGCGTGACACATGGGCCCATGTCGAAGGATGTCCCCCCCGCGGCGGACGTGCCGCGGGGGAACCCTTGAAGTGAAATTCCAAACGGTCGGCGGGCTGAATCCTTTGCAGACGACTTAAATACGCGACGGGGCATTGTAAGTGGCAGAGTGGCCTTGCTGCCACGATCCACTGAGATCCAGCCCTTTGTCGCACAGATTCGTCCCCCCCCCCCTACCTATTTCTCCCAACATAACGGGGCCCGAAAGGTTGGTCGCCCATACTTGGCCCCCTCACGCTCACGACGGGAAATACTACCAAGTACAGTATATGCTGCACCGCACTCACTACTCTACTCTGGCGCACGTGGCTCGTACAAATTGCCCATCTATTAAAGCGTCCTTGCGGCACCAAGCGCCACGGCGGAATACGCATAATTAACTTGCGTCGACGAAGGGCCCTATCGGTGCGACCGCCCGGCTCAGTAGCTCCTCCTACCTACTTGCATCCTCCCGTCGGATCCGAGAAGGAAGGAAGGGTCCTTCTCCCTTTCTTTCTTTCCCATAAAACACTAACTAAAACGGCGGCCGGGGTGCGAGAACCCACGAACAAGATCGGGAGAGAATACGCACGCATAGAAAAGACAGACACGTGAGTACGCACGTGACGGACAAGAGAATGCATTTACATCTCCCCGGACGGAGGACCCTACTAATACTACTAGCGTGTGTCCGGGGACAACGAGAAACCGACGCCAAGGCTTTACGTACTACGTACTAATCTAGTACGTGCAGCAGGAGACACAACATTTCTGCGCACGGCGTGGGCCTGACGGGCCCTATCGGCCGCACGGGACAAACAGAGGAACCTATAGCTGCCGCAGCAATTTCTGCGCACGCAAACAGTTTCTGTGCACGGCGTGGGCCTGACAGGCCCTATCGGCCGCACGGGACGGAGGAACCCACGAGTTGCTGCAGTTTCTGCGCACGCAAACAATTTTCGTGCACGGCGTGGGCCTGACAGGCCCTATCGGCCGCACGGGACAGAGGAACCCACGAGTTGCTGCAGTTTCTGCGCACGCAAACAGTTTCCGTGCACGGCGTGGGCCTGACAGGCCCGATCGGCCGCACGGGACGGAGGAACCCACGAGTTGCTGCAGTTTCTGCGCACGCAAACAGTTTATGTGCACGGCGTGGGCCTGACAGGCCCTATCGGCCGCACGGGACGGAGGAACCCACGAGTTGCTGCAGTTTCTGCGCACGCAAACAGTTTATGTGCACGGCGTGGGCCTGACAGGCCCTATCGGCCGCACGGGACGGAGGAACCCACGAGTTGCTGCAGTTTCTGCGCACGCAAACAGTTTCTGCGCACGGCGTGGGCGTGACAGGCCCTATCGGCCGCACGGGACGGAGGAACCCACGAGTTGCTGCAGTTTCTGCGCACGCAAACAGTTTCTGTGCACGGCGTGGGCGTGACAGGCACTATCGGCCGCACGGGACACAGAAACGCATGCGTTGCAGCAGTTTCTGCGCGCACGAAGAATTTCTGCGCACGGCGTGGGCGTGACAGGCCCTATCGGCACCACGGGACACAGAAATGCAAGCGTTGCAGCAGTTTCTGCGCACACGAAGAATTCCTGTGCACGGCGTGGGCCTGACAGGCCCTATCGGCACCACGGGACACAGAAATGCAAGCGGTGCAGCAGTTTCTGCACATGCGAAGAATTCCTGTGCACGGCGTGGGCCTGACAGGCCCTATCGGCCGCACGGGACACAGAAACGCAAGCATTGCAGCAGTTTCTGCGCGCACGAACAATTTCTGTGCACGACGTGGGCCTGACAGCCCCTATCGGCCGCACGGGACAGAGGAATGCAAGCGTTGCAGCAGTTTCTGCGCACACGAACAATTCCTGTGCACGGTGTGGGCTTGACAGGCCCTATCGGCCGCACGGGACACAGAAACGCATGCGTTGCAGCAGTTTCTGCGCGCACGAAGATTTTCTGTGCACGGCGTGGGCCTGACATGCCCTATCGGCCGCACGGGATCGACCGGGTGCGCATATGCTGCGGTTTGTGTGCCTCGCGGCACTTCGTTTGCCCCGCGGCAGATTCCTGCCCACGGCGTGGGCCTGACAGGCTGCATCGGCGAGCACGGGCGCGGCCTGCGGCTGCGCGCGAAAAATGACAAGCTCCTCAAGCACTTTGGTCCCCCGGAATCATCCCCACAATAAAACTGCAAATCTATTATAGGGGAGTAGGTGGTGAAGGGGGGATGTTCGTCGCGCGCGCGCACGGGGGGGCGCACGGCGCGTCGAACGGCTCCACGCTCGCGGCCATTTAGCGAGCGCGCGCTTGCGAATTTTGCTTGCGCGACGATTCGCGGCGTTTTCTGTCGCGCGACAATTTCTGCCCACGGCGTGGGCTTGACGGGGCCTATCGGCCGCACGGGACTGAGGAATGCGAGCGTTGTTGCAGTTTCTGTGCACACGAAGAATTTCTGTGCACGGCGTGGGCCTGACAGCCCCTATCGGCCGCACGGGACCGAGGAATGGAAGCGTTGCAGCAGTTTCTGCGCGCACGATTAATTTCTGTGCACGGCGTGGGCCTGACAGGCCCTGTCGGCCGCACGGGATCGAGGAACCCTCAAGTTGCAGCAGTTACTGCACACGCAACCAGTGTCCGTGCACGGCGTGGGCCTGACATGGCCTATCAGCCGCACGGGGGACGGAAATGCAAGCGTTCCAGCAGTTTCTGCGCATGCGAAGAATTTCCGTGCACGGCGTGGGCCTGACAGGCCCTGTCGGCCGCACGGGACACAGAAACGCATGCGTTGCAGCAGTTTCAGCGCGCACGAAGATTTTCTGTGCACGGCGTGGGCCTGACAGGCCCTATCGGCTGCACGGGATCGACCGGGTGCGCATATGCTGCGGTTTGTGTGCCTCGCGGCACTTCGTTTGCCCCGCGGCAGATTCCTGCCCACGGCGTGGGCCTGACAGGCTGCATCGGCGAGCACGGGCGCGGCCTGCGGCTGCGCGCGAAAAATGACAAGCTCCTCAAGCACTTTGGTCCCCCGGAGTCATCCCCACAATAAAACTGCAAATCTATTATAGGGGAGTAGGTGGTGAAGGGGGGGATGTTCGTCGCGCGCCACAATCCCGTGCGCGCGGGGGGTGCACGGCGCGTCGAACGGCTGCCCGCGCGCGGCGATCCAGCGACCGGGCGCTTGCTGGCTTTGGGTGCGCGACGGTTCGCGACGTTTTCTGTCGCGCGGCAGTTTCTGCCCACGGCGTGGGCCTGACAGGCTGCATCGGCGAGCACGGGCTCGCGGCGGCGCGCTGAGGCGACCAGCGCATCGAACGGCTGCACGGGCCGCCCGCCTCGCTCGCGTCCCAGCGCGAGGCGAGGCGTTGCAGCTGTTTCTGCGCGCGGCGCGCAGCTCTCAGCCCGTGCGACAGAATCTGCCGCAACTCGTGCCAGTTTCGAACCCCCCCGACCGAGCGGGAGGTTGGGCGCGTTTTCCCCAAAAATGACAAGCTCCTCAAGCACTTTGGTACCCCGGAGTCAGCCCAACAATAAAACTGCAAATCTATTATAGGGGGAAGCGAGTTGAGCTGAAATTTGGGCGGCGCAACAAATTTTGAGTAGGTGCGGCTTTGCGGGCAAAATGGGATGCTGTGCGAACGAAATCCCCCACGACCCTATCGTTGACGCGCCCGGTGCAGCAAGGCCCGCTGCTGCACCACGGACCCTTGTGCGAAGGTCCCGTGCGAGGCCACGGGACGCGGGTGCGCGGCAGAAACTGCCCGTGCGAGGCGAAAAAAATTG
>JANAVB010029413.1:17500-20000 GCA_029216955.1 Iris pallida | reverse complement strand
CGGGACGGAGGAACCCACGAGTTGCTGCAGTTTCTGCGCACGCAAACAGTTTCTGCGCACGGCGTGGGCGTGACAGGCCCTATCGGCCGCACGGGACGGAGGAACCCACGAGTTGCTGCAGTTTCTGCGCACGCAAACAGTTTCTGTGCACGGCGTGGGCGTGACAGGCACTATCGGCCGCACGGGACGCAGAAACGCATGCGTTGCAGCAGTTTCTGCGCGCGCGAAGAATTTCTGCGCACGGCGTGGGCGTGACAGGCCCTATCGGCACCACGGGACACAGAAATGCAAGCGTTGCAGCAGTTTCTGCGCACACGAAGAATTCCTGTGCACGGCGTGGGCCTGACAGGCCCTATCGGCACCACGGGACACAAAATGCAAGCGGTGCAGCAGTTTCTGCGCATGCGAAGAATTCCTGTGCACGGCGTGGGCCTGACAGGCCCTATCGGCCGCACGGGACACAGAAACGCAAGCATTGCAGCAGTTTCTGCGCGCACGAACAATTTCTGTGCACGACGTGGGCCTGACAGCCCCTATCGGCCGCACGGGACAGAGGAATGCAAGCGTTGCAGCAGTTTCTGCGCACACGAACAATTCCTGTGCACGGCGTGGGCTTGACAGGCCCTATCGGCCGCACGGGACACAGAAACGCATGCGTTGCAGCAGTTTCTGCGCGCACGAAGATTTTCTGTGCACGGCGTGGGCCTGACATGCCCTATCGGCCGCACGGGATCGACCGGGTGCGCATATGCTGCGGTTTGTGTGCCTCGCGGCACTTCGTTTGCCCCGCGGCAGATTCCTGCCCACGGCGTGGGCCTGACAGGCTGCATCGGCGAGCACGGGCGCGGCCTGCGGCTGCGCGCGAAAAATGACAAGCTCCTCAAGCACTTTGGTCCCCCGGAATCATCCCCACAATAAAACTGCAAATCTATTATAGGGGAGTAGGTGGTGAAGGGGGGATGTTCGTCGCGCGCGCGCACGGGGGGGCGCACGGCGCGTCGAACGGCTCCACGCTCGCGGCCATTTAGCGAGCGCGCGCTTGCGAATTTTGCTTGCGCGACGATTCGCGGCGTTTTCTGTCGCGCGACAATTTCTGCCCACGGCGTGGGCTTGACGGGGCCTATCGGCCGCACGGGACTGAGGAATGCGAGCGTTGTTGCAGTTTCTGTGCACACGAAGAATTTCTGTGCACGGCGTGGGCCTGACAGCCCCTATCGGCCGCACGGGACAGAGGAATGGAAGCGTTGCAGCAGTTTCTGCGCGCACGATTAATTTCTGTGCACGGCGTGGGCCTGACAGGCCCTGTCGGCCGCACGGGATCGAGGAACCCTCAAGTTGCAGCAGTTACTGCACACGCAACCAGTGTCCGTGCACGGCGTGGGCCTGACATGGCCTATCAGCCGCACGGGGGACGGAAATGCAAGCGTTGCAGCAGTTTCTGCGCATGCGAAGAATTTCCGTGCACGGCGTGGGCCTGACAGGCCCTGTCGGCCGCACGGGACACAGAAACGCATGCGTTGCAGCAGTTTCAGCGCGCACGAAGATTTTCTGTGCACGGCGTGGGCCTGACAGGCCCTATCGGCTGCACGGGATCGACCGGGTGCGCATATGCTGCGGTTTGTGTGCCTCGCGGCACTTCGTTTGCCCCGCGGCAGATTCCTGCCCACGGCGTGGGCCTGACAGGCTGCATCGGCGAGCACGGGCGCGGCCTGCGGCTGCGCGCGAAAAATGACAAGCTCCTCAAGCACTTTGGTCCCCCGGAGTCATCCCCACAATAAAACTGCAAATCTATTATAGGGGAGTAGGTGGTGAAGGGGGGGATGTTCGTCGCGCGCCACAATCCCGTGCGCGCGGGGGGTGCACGGCGCGTCGAACGGCTGCCCGCGCGCGGCGATCCAGCGACCGGGCGCTTGCTGGCTTTGGGTGCGCGACGGTTCGCGACGTTTTCTGTCGCGCGGCAGTTTCTGCCCACGGCGTGGGCCTGACAGGCTGCATCGGCGAGCACGGGCTCGCGGCGGCGCGCTGAGGCGACCAGCGCATCGAACGGCTGCACGGGCCGCCCGCCTCGCTCGCGTCCCAGCGCGAGGCGAGGCGTTGCAGCTGTTTCTGCGCGCGGCGCGCAGCTCTCAGCCCGTGCGACAGAATCTGCCGCAACTCGTGCCAGTTTCGAACCCCCCCGACCGAGCGGGAGGTTGGGCGCGTTTTCCCCAAAAATGACAAGCTCCTCAAGCACTTTGGTACCCCGGAGTCAGCCCAACAATAAAACTGCAAATCTATTATAGGGGGAAGCGAGTTGAGCTGAAATTTGGGCGGCGCAACAAATTTTGAGTAGGTGCGGCTTTGCGGGCAAAATGGGATGCTGTGCGAACGAAATCCCCCACGACCCTATCGTTGACGCGCCCGGTGCAGCAAGGCCCGCTGCTGCACCACGGACCCTTGTGCGAAGGTCCCGTGCGAGGCCACGGGACGCGGGTGCGCGGCAGAAACTGCCCGTGCGAGG
>JANAVB010029412.1:0-42536 GCA_029216955.1 Iris pallida | reverse complement strand
CTCATAGGTTACACAAAATGCATATATCGTATAGTCACTCTTCTACTTAAAATTAATACTGTACCAATTGGGCATTCACTTAAAATCAATATTGTACCAATTGGGCATCACTAAAATACGGAAGATAAATCGGAGTTCTAAGCTAAAAGTTATGACATTTCTAAGTTGCTTTGGTTAATAAAAATGTGGATGAAAATTATGACGAATTTGAGTTGTTCTGGACAAAAGAAAACACTGTAGGCCAAGATACTTGGATACCACATAGGTATCCAAATAAAACTCATTCTAACCATCCTAACTAAGATCAATCTGCTCTCTAACCATTCTAAAATTGAATTTAAATATTTATTTAAACTATTAGCATACAAACATACACATGGGGTGTCCTAATTTGGGATCCATCAAGTAGGACACAAGACACATATCTAAAATCCTCAAGAGAGCTCCAAATGGCCTCAAATTTGAATCTAAGGGGAACATGCATGAGGATGTATCCTACGGATTCAAAACTAATTTATATGCAAAGAAAATCGATTTAGAGGAGGATTTTACTATTAGGAGTGGAATCCCAATGATTGAGGGAAGATTTGGTGAAGGAATGATTTGATTTGGAGATCAAATCAAAGGGAAGGCTCTCTAAAATTGGGGAAGAACAAAAGAAAATAAAAGAGGCAAGATTGAAATGAATGAAATGAATCATTCTCCCCTAAAGGTGGCTGCCATAAAGAGTCCATTAGGGCTAATGGAAAATGTCCTAATTGCCCCTCTCTAGTCTCATATGGTTAAGTTTAGACTAGGTTCAATTTGGGGTCAAAATGATCTAGTTTTAAGTCTCTAACTTAACCATTCTAACATGATAAAAATTAGTTTAATTAACTAACTTAAATATTGGGTTTTGTGTGCCATGCTTAACTTAATATTGGGTCCCATCTAGAGTTTAAGCTACCAGGGTCACAATACAAGTCGGAACAAGACGAAACTCAAACCCGACTAACAATCCAATAAAAACAATATTAAAAATATAAAATTTTCCCAAAATATTAAAATATAAAAATGACCAAAATCATAATACATCAATTAAATATTATTAAAATAATCTAAAATTTACCAATTAATCAAAATCCTAAATAATTCAAAAGTCACAAAATAACCAAATATCCTTAGCCTAAAAACTTGTAAATAGTCATTCTAATTACATGGTTAGGTCCCCATGGTAATGGTTAGTCTCTAGGCTTAACAGTTCTAGGGTTCACTAGCTAACACATCAAAATTATAATTCACCAATTTTAAATAGTATTAGATTAATTAAAAATTTCCATAAATCATAAATCCTATTATTAAATAAATTTTTTTTACAAAAGTTCAAATTACCCTCATTTTAGAAAAGTGGGTGTTACAACTGAGCCATAGTTAATTGTAGTTTTATTTTGTTTTAGGAGTTTGTGACAATACGATTGAGGTTCTTGGAGCCGACAGTTGTTGCTTATTACGAGATTCCAGAAAAGTGTACCTTGCCAAGTTTTCAGTACATCATTTGTTTACTTTGTTCTCTTATTTCTATCTTCATATATATCATGACGTTGGTATAGTTGGTACTCAGCGTCCGATTAGTATTTGGATGCCGATATCATTTATGGATATCGAGAATCGACACTAGGCATGATGATATGTTAAATTCGCATTGACACGATGGACCACATGACATAGACACGATGGATGATGATGATATGATACGGAGTCTGACATGAGTATTCGTGGCTATGGACTCTGTGATAGCATGTAGTACTAGCTCGCATGATATATTACTTGTACATGATTCATACTTGACTTGACTGGATAGTTCTAGAACATGGGGGGGGAGGACTCTACCGAAGTACACGGCAGTCGTGACTCATAACCATGTCTCCTCATTTGGGATTTGGTTATTTATGTGCCATGGTCTCTATAACAAAGCCTTGGAGTTGTTTTGTGTTCACATTAGTATCACGACACG
This sequence comes from Iris pallida, assembly GCA_029216955.1. Lineage (NCBI taxonomy): Eukaryota > Viridiplantae > Streptophyta > Magnoliopsida > Asparagales > Iridaceae > Iris > Iris pallida. Next base: position 40,543 of record JANAVB010029412.1, on the reverse strand, counting down.
GTACAATGAGTGATTGTTGGTTGACTAGGCCTAGTATTAGGATTGTCCTCAACTGCATATGTGTACTTAGATGATTATGATAGTTACCTTTCATATTACAAATTCTTTTATTATTGCTTGGCATATATATTATGTACCTTACTATGTCCCTTTGAGAACCTGGTGATCTTTCAAGGTAGTTGATTGAACAGAGATAATTCACTGATCAAAGAGGTGTCATTATTTCGATTCAGGTATTTATCATGATTTCATATTTATCCATTACTTGCATTCTGCTATTTAGCTTAGTTTTTAGATCTATATTGTTCTTCAGGTCTATTCAAATATATGTATTGGACTTCAGACCATAACACATATTGTTTATTCTTTATATTATATATTCTGTGGATATAGATATATGTTATTTGATTGATAGGTAGTTAGAAGAGAAAATAGCTTATACGTATTTGAGCTGGACATGAGTCCACTTGATATGTAGCTGTCATGTATATATATCCCGGTCCTACTTATTTTGGGATTAAGCGTTACACAGTCTGACTAAATTGTGCCAATTGGTCAGCTAAGGGTGGTCCTCTAGGATATCCTCCATTTGATGGTTGATTGGGCTCTGTACTGGTCCTGGTGCTACAGGTCCTTGCATCTGTTGTTGTGTTACCTTTAGCTGTTCCATACAATTTTGGGCCAGTATAACTCTTTTCCAGAATTTTGAAAATAATTTTATTCTATTTTATTTATTTGAATGAATGAATGAAGATTTTTGGTTTTGATAAATATTTATTTAAATAGTTATTTTATTGAAGGCCTTAAGTCATGGTAAAGATTAGAGTACAAGATGACTAGAAATCGTGGCACGAATAGCGTTGTCGTGTGCCTTGACTAGTGTATTAGCCAAGGTCTAGCCATAAGTGTGTCCCAACTAGGAAAACCAGGCCAAATTGTGACTTGACCTCTATAAAGAATTTAATTAAGTTATTTATTAATATTATGACTTTTAGGAAACCCGGTTATGTCAATCTAGTCCGGACTGGACCCGGACCGAGCATAGCCCATATAGGTCATATAGTGCGACCAATGACGTCCATATAGATATGTAGATGTGTATATATAAAAATTTTGATAGCTCATTTATAATTTAGAAATAAATTATGTAATTTGAATATTAAATATAATATGCATTACTTGCAATTTTAAATTCTAATTACCTTGGAGAATATAACATATAAGTTTCTTAGATACTCTCAAGCATTTTGGGAAGTTATATGTTATGCATATACTTGCAAGTGTATCGGATAGGTAAATGCATATGTACGAGTTATTGTTAAATTAGGAAGGTTGGCAAAAATATATATATATATCATATATGTGATTGTTAATTATAGAATATTTTAATTTATTGCTAACCATAATATTTTTTTTTGAAACGTGATAGCGTTGCTAATACTTTATTTTAGATTTTCCTAATTTACTAGGCTAAAGCAGTACAAGGGTGGACAATAATGTATATATGTGTATATTATATATGTATTAGACTTTATATAAAATAGAGTTTTATTTAAAAATTTGTAAATAGAATTAATATAATAATACAACCATTGGTTAGATAAAATTTCCTTTTTTAATTATTTTATAAAATTTCCTTGTATTTGCATAAAGTAAGTATATATATATGTGTATCCTTATAGGTTTATACATATATTAAAGAAATAAAGAAAAGAAAAAATGAAAAGAAAAGAAAAACAAAGAAATAAAGGAAAAAAACCCCACCAACCAAGCATGGGCCAGCAAGCTGCTCACAGCAAGTTACACCCGAGCATTTTCATGCTTGTTGTATATATATATATATATTATATAATATATATATATATATATATATATATATATATATATATATATATAAAGCCGAGAGATGGAGCAAGAAACGCTAGCCGAATCCCTCAAAACCTTCACACCCCGATGACCTCCCTACCCCGGCGACATCACCAATCCGACGTGCACGCCACCGCGGGTAGCCAGGCACGCACAGGCCGCGTGCGACGGCCAGAAACGGCCATAGTACAGCAGCAACAGTTGCATCAAATGCACAACTTCGCGAACCAATTTCTCTGCACATGGTTGATAGATATTTGATCTGTCTTCGCAGGTACGAACACAACCTATACATCTTTAAACCCCTTTAATTAGATTTATTTAGTTCGCATCATGTGCAAAGAGAAACGAGTTCCAAAATCGAGATAAACTTGATTTATTCGACGTTAGAAACTGTCCCAATACCCCTGTTTGCGGTCGACTCGCAACCAGTATTGCAAGTTTTGAAAATTGATTTGAAGAGCCTGGTAGAAAAATTAACCAAGATTAAAGCCCAATAATTACTCAATTTATTTATGTATTATATTCTATTTAGATTAGATTAAAGTTGGAGAAAAATCTGTTTTGAAACTCAAAAAACCTCCGATACGACGTGCGCCAAACCCGACGTGGTTGTGAATTGAAAGCATCGAAAGGTATGTATCGATTTCGCGGACGTGTGGGCTTTGACGAAATTCAAATTGGTTGCATGTGCGCGACAAATTTGATGCGTATCCGTCGAAATTCACCGTATCGGCCACTTTGTAAATTTCCTAATTTTTATGCACGTTTGCCAGATCGAGACAAAACTTGCGCCAACAGGACCGTATCATTTTTTTGGTCCTGTCTGCCAAGTTTGGTCCGATTCTGAGACAATTGATCGGATCGTCGTTTTGTGGGCCCCACGATCCGACTCAATGGGCAATTTTGTGCACGGACATACGATTTGGTTCATATCATCAAAATGAATTCATAGTCATGTAGTTTGACGACTTTAGAGACCATTGACTCTGGCATACTTTTCGGTACAAAGTTGGTCCAACGGCGGACACCGTTTTGATCCAAAATAACTGTTTTGCCCTTGTATCCAGAATTGGATTTAAGGACATGCAATCCTAGCTAATTTGACTATTCTGAAAACATTAGTAACATCTATTTCAGCATCCGGAGACTTTTGCATGAGTTGACTTTCGAGACTCATCCGAGTGGTTGTATTAGTGGTTTCACCAGCTAAGGACCTTAGGCAAGTGCACTTTCTGATTGCTTTTTGATTTATAGTAGTTTTATATTTCATGTTTATACATATGTCTTAATTTTTGTTGCTATGCTCTTCGCATGGAAATTAGTATCGTGGATCTCTACTTACTATATTTCGTGATTATTATGTTTTCATGTTTCGTGACTTGTTAGAGTCCATTAGTACTAGTCGGGAGGGAAAATATCTTAGTAGATGTATGAACTACCCCTTACCCATCCCCCGTGTCTTTCGTAGAGAATAGCAGCTGTACACGACACGTGCAGGGTGCCTGATTTACCCCCTAGTCGTTCACATATTAAAACTGATATTTCAAAACACATAGATAGTTGTCTTTACTTATTTTTCTCATTTTCTTCATCCCTTGCCATGTCATCCTAGTTACATGTTCTTTTTCTAGCTGATATATCATGTGGTAGAGTTATCTACTTTCTTTCATGATTTGCCATGATATCGGTCTTATTTTCTAGATTATCTCACATATGTTATTTTCATGTCTTATGAATTTTATTGTGTTTTCGCATTACAGTCGGTTTGTGTGCTTATTCCAATCCTGACCGGAAACCAACAATTTTTAGGTTAGCTGTGGCTCCCTTGGCATTGGAAGATACGGGTGTACTTGCAGGCCAAAATCTAGAATTTACATAGATGTTGTAGTCATTTTAAATATGTGTAAGAACCATGTACTTTCCTTTAAATATAAATCATGTAATAATTTTTAAATTTGAATAAGTAATGTGAATGAGCAATAAATGTTATATTTTATAATTTTGAGCATTTTGGCCGTGACAGCTTTCTACCGTCGACTCTGAGGCGTAGGCTGGCTTGGACACGTCTCGTATCCGAAATGCGGGTGCGGATCGTGGCAAGTTTTTGTGGTGGCCCATGCAGGTCAGTCTTTACAAATTATACGAACTCGTGGTATACCATATTAGTCGTACTGCTGCGAGCCTGCGACTAGAAAATGCTCATTCACAACTAGGAGTAAGTCAACTTTAGGAGAATGGTTAGGACTAGGAGTCCCATATTCAATTTAACCGTTGGATAGTTAAGATTGGTATACAGGCCGTGTGATTTAGGTAGGATTCAACCCTTACCATTGATTGTGACATTTATTTTATCCCCTTTGCTCCTTCTTCCTCTCTAATTAATGGCAGCTCTCCCATTTAATGACAACAGAACCGAGTGAGAGGGAGAGAGTGAATTAATTATTTTATGTACAAGGCATAGTAAGGGTACTATATTGTACAACATTTGTGTGTATTGTATTAGTTAGTATTATTGAATTGGGTTCAATGTTATACATATATAATTGTATTAAGATATATTATGATGATATTTGTTATTGTATTAGTATTATATACATTGTATTTAGGAAATGAAATAGATATAAGAGTATTATGTTTTTGGGTAAATATTGGGTTTAGATATGGGCGAGTTTTAAATGATTAATATGTTTAGTCCATATTCCTTAGGCAAGTTTACATCTATGGATTTCTTTGGATAATGAATATTACATAGTTAGCATGGAAATATATGTATATATAATACTTGTTTGGGACACAAGATGAATTTTTATTATGGGCTAATATTTGTTTTGTTTTAATATATGGATTTTGGGTTTGGGTCTGTTGTACTTGGTCAGGTTGAAGTAAATAGTTTTATACATAATTCGCTTGGGGCTATTAAATCGTAGTTGGGCTATGTGAGTCTATGAGTATATATATACATGCATAGGTAAAGGGAATAAAAGATCTATCCTTGTTTGGCTTTGATCATTACCTTCCCTAGCCACTCACTTCATTTTAAATTGATACTCGAAATGACACACACTTACACGTCTCACATCTCGACCCCTTGAAAACTGTTGAATTGTCTTACAAGCCCAAGCCATATTACTGATTTATTTGCATAAGTAATCACCTTTCCTAAAGGTTTATACTATATCCATCCATTGACTTTTGAGCTTAACATGATCCAATCATACCTATAATTGTTCCGACTCGGTTTTGTTGGAAATTCAAGGTGTACATAAGTTTTTCTTCGAATCTTCGAGTATTAGAGGAATTTTTTTTGTATTTCTTTTGTCTTCGATCATGTTCTTCCTAATCGATCGTATGATTATGAAATGAATACTTTTGCTTCGAGCACAGATACTAGATATTTTCCATCATGAACGAGTTGTTTGAAACTTCGAAAACTTCCTTGAAAGATTCTTATAGGCATAGTTTGAAAGAATATTCGATAACCTATGATGGCAAGGCAGTTGCGCGCTGTCAGCACTTATTGAATTATCGAGACTACGGGTTCTTTGCAGCCAGCAGCGCACTGGCGTGACAGGACCCCTAAGTCAAAGTAGTTTCAAATAAGAGTAGAATATCGAGTATTATGAAAGCTATGCCTCGTTTGTCCTATTCAATCTTGAGTTATTATATAGATATTGGATAGGGTCGATAGGGTATTCGGTACCATATCATTACCGAGTCACGATACCAAGGGTTTACTGCAGCCAGATGTACACTGGCGGGGTAGGAATTCTCAGTAAACTGACTTCACGTATACGTATGATTTTCGAATGTTATAGAGACTATATCCTTATGGCATGTGACTGTTGATTTTTACGGTTCACAACTCCATGAACTCTAGATTAAAGTTCGATTAGTTCTTGCCCTTTCATTTCTTGAACCATTTCTTTATTCTGTCGTATCATTATTAGTTTTCCTAGAAGTCGATTAAACCTAATTTGAATTCCTTCCACTAGATTCATAATCACCCCTAGATTATGACTCTAGGATCATGCCTATACAATTGATCGTGTTAGAATGGTCTCGATTTAAATCATCCTTAACGACTTTTTGATCACAACTAGACTATTCAATTCTATATCAATCATGCCAATTCGCATGTTATCCTAGAATTCGATTCTATAATCGTGCCTAAATAATTTTGCTTAACTAGTTGTTCGTTCCAAAATGATTTCAATTTTGATCAACCTTAAACAGTTTTTGCCATGACTAAATCATAATCGTGCCTATATTTCAATTTGATTATAACTAAGGTTTATATTTCCAATCCAACTATGGCCATGACTATTTTGATCATGATCGTGCTCGTGCCAACTTTCTAATTTTCATCATGTAGGGATGACCTGCTTGATTAGCTTTGATCGTGACTGTATTTTAACTTCTATCCAAGTGACTATAATCTTGTTTAGATTTCATCTAGAACTTTGATCATTCCTTAGAAAATTTGTCAGGACTAGACCATGCTGACTATAGTTTGGTCGTGCCAAACCATTTCAATCTTGATCATTCTTAAAAACAGTCGCTCGTCAACTAGACCATTTGACCAAACGTTGATCGTGCACAATCACATTTTCCTTTTGCCTATTAAATTTTATTATTTTTATCATATCCGCGATTGCACGTGACTAATTTGATCATGAATCGTATCATCCTCTTGATTATATCAATTATCGTTCTTATTCGGATCGACTGAAATTTCGTTCCTTGATTATATTTTTAGTCACACCTAATCGTGGCCCTTGAGATTTCTTGGATGAAACATGCTAAGGTGGGTAGATGGTAAGCTCACTCCTTGAAGTTTTGAAATTTTGATTTGAAAATAAATTTTATTAATCCTATTATAGATGTTTTGAAATAAAAAGATTTTTGCCAAAATTTTCTTTTAAAAGATATTTTAAAATGACAGAGATCAACTTTTAAGAACTATAGATCATTACCAAATATTTCTACGATTTTTTTAACTTATAAATATACTAGGATGATATTAAATATTACTTTATATTCGTATAGTGACAGATTATTAGATGAAGTTTTACTAAATTTTGATTAGATTTATGCAAATGTATTTTAGGAGTTAAATTGATAACACTTAGTGTCCATTTAAGGTTATTTATCAAATATTACATTTAGATTTGATTAAAAGTATTTAAAAAAAGTTATCAATAAAACCCGAAATTATTTTAAATAATTATGGATTATTCTTGATTATTGGCGTTAATAGTTACTTTAAATCTTAGAAAGATTTGATCTACCAAGTCTGTATATCCTAATAGTCCTTAAATTCGAGGACGAATTTATTTCTAAGGTGGGTAGATTTGTAACTCCTCTTCCCAAATTTTGAAAATAATTTTATTCAATTTTATTTATTTGAATTGAATGGTAATTTTTGGTTTTTATAAATATTTATTTAAATAGTTATTATTATTAAAGGCCTTAAGTCATGGTTAAGATTAGAGTACAAGATGACTAGAAATTGTGGCATAAATAGCGTTATCGTGTGCCTTGACTAGTGTATTAGCCATATTAGGGAAGGTCCAGCCATAAGTGTGTCCCAACTAGGAAAACCAGGCCAAATTGCGACTTGACCTCTATATAGAATTTAATTAAGTTATTTATTAATATTATGACTTTTAGGAAACTCGGTTATGTCAATCTAGTCCGGACTGGACCCGGATCGAGCCAAGCCCATGTAGGTCATATAGTGCGACCAACGACATCCATGTAGATATGTAGATGTGTATATATATATAATTTTTGGTAGCTCATTTATAATTTAGGAATAAGTTATGTAATTTGAATATTAAATATAATATATGCATTAATTGCTATTTTAAATTATAATTACCTTGGAGAATATAACATATAAGTTTCTTTGATACTCTCGAGCATTTCGGGAAGTTATAGGTTATACATATACTTGCAGGTGTATCGGTAGGTAAATACATACATACGAGTTATTGTTAAATTAGGAAGGTTGGCAAAAATATATATATCATATATGTGATTGCCAATTATAGTAATATTTTAATTTATTGCTAACCATAATAATATTTTATTTTTTCGAAACATGATAGTGTTGCTAAATACTTTATTTTAGATTTTCCTAATTTACTAGGCTAAAGTAGTACAAGGGTGGACAGTAGTGTATATATGTATATATATTATATATGTATTAGACTTTATATAAATATAGAGTTTTATTTATAATTTGTAAATAGAATTAATATAAATAATACACCCATTGGTTAGATCAAATTTCCTTTTTATAATTATTTTATAAAATTTCCTTGTATTTGCATAAAGTAAGTATATATATATGTGTATCCTTATAGGTTTATATATATTAAAGAAATAGAAAAAGAAAAAAAAGAAAAACCAAAGAAATAAAGAAAAAAAACCCTGACCAACCAAGCAAGGGCTCACAGCAAGTTGGACCCGAGGTATATGTGCATATATATATATATATATATATATATATATATATATATATATATATATATAATATATTATATAATTATATATATATATATATATATATATATATATATATATATATATATATATATATATATATAAAAAATATATATATATATATATATATATATATATATATTTTAAATATATATATATATATATTTTTATATTTTTTAAATATATATATATATATATATATATATATATATATATTTTTATATATATATGCTTGTTCATATATATATATATAAAATATATATATAAAATATATATAATATATATATTATATATATAGATATATATATATATATATATAAAGCCGAGAGATGGAGCAAGAAACCTTAGTCGAATCCCTCAAAACCTTCACGCCCCGATATAATATATATATATATATATATATATATATATATATATATATATATATATATATATATATATATATATATATATAAAGCCGAGAGATGGAGCAAGAAACCTTAGTCGAATCCCTCAAAACCTTCACACCCCGATGACCTCCCTACCCCGGCGACATCCCCGACCCTACGTGCGCTCCACCGCTGGTCGCCGGGCACGGCCAGGCTGCATGGAACGGCCAGAAACGGCCATAGTGCAGCAGCAACATTTGCATCAAACGCACAACTTCGCGAACTAATTTTCTCCGCGAATGGTTGATCGATATTTGATCCGTCTTCGCAGGTATGAACACAACCTATACGTCTTTAAACCCCTTCAATTAGATTTATTTAATTCGCATCATGTGCAAAGAGAAACGAGTTCCAAAATTAGAAAAACTTAATTTATTGGACGTTAGAAACTGTCCCAACACCCCTGTTTGCGGTCGACTCGCAACCAATATATTACAAGTTTTGAAAATCGGTTTGAATAGCCTGGTAGAAAACTTAACCAAGATTAAAGCCCAATAATTACTCTATTCATTTATGTATTATATTCTGTTTTAGATTAGATTAAAGTTAGAGAAAAATTTATTTTTGAAACTCGATAAAACCTCCGATACGACGTGCGTCTCGCCAAACCGGATGACGTGATCATGAACTAAAAGCACCGAAAGGTGCGTATCGACTTCGCGGACGTGTGGGCTTTGACGGAATTTAAATTGGTTGCGTGTGCGCGACGAATTTGATACATATCCGTCAAAATTTATCGTATCGGCTAGTTTGCAAATTTTCTAATTACTTTGTGCATGTTCGTCAGATCGAGACAAAACTAGCGCCAAAAGGACCGTATCATTTTTTTGGTCTTGTATGCCAAGTTTGATCCAATTCTGAGACAGTTGATCGAATCACCGTTTTGCGGGCCACACGATCCGACTCAACGGGCAATTTTGTGTACGGCCTGCCAAAATCCAACTTTGGACATACGATTGGGTTCGTATCATCAAAACGAGTCCGTAGACATGTAGTTTGACGACTTTAGAGACCATTAACTCTAGCATACTTTTCGGTACAAAGTGGGTCCAACGGCGGATACCGTTTTGACCCAAAATTACTGTTTTGCCCCTGTAACCAAAATTGGATTTAAGGACAGGCAATCCTAGCTAATTTGAATATCCTGGAAAAATTGGTAACATCTATTTTAGCATCCGAAGATTTTGCATGAGTTGACTTTCGAGACTCATCCAAGTGGTTGTATTAGCGGTTTCACCAACTAAGTACCTCAGACAAGTGCACTTTCTGATTGCTTTTCGATTTATATTAGTTTATACATTTCATGTTTATACATATGTCTTGCTGCTTGTTGACATGCTCGTCACACAGAAATTAGTATCGTGGATATCTACTTACTATATTTCGTGATTATCATATTTTCGTGTTTCGTGACTTGTTTGAGTCCACTTGTACTAGTTGGGAGGGGAAATATCTTAGTAGATGTGTGAACTACCCCTTACCCATCCCCCGTATCTTTCGTGGAGAATAGCATCTATACACGACACGTGCAGGGTGCCTGATTTACCCCCTAGCCGTTCATATGTCGAAACTGATATTTTAAAACACATAAATAGTTGTCTTTACTAGTTTTCCTCATTTTCTTCATTACTTGCCATGTCATCCTAGTTACATGTTCTTTTTTAGCTGATATATCATGTAGTAGAGTTATCTACTTTCTTTCGTGATTTGCCATGATATCGGTCTTATTTTCTAGATCATCTCACATATGTTATTTTCATGTCTTATGAATTCTATTGTGTTTTCTCATTGCCGTCGGTTTGTGTGCTTGTTGCATTCCTGACTGGAAACCAACATTTTTCAGGTTAGCTGTGGCGCCTCTTGGCATTGGGAGGAGATATGGGTGTATTTGCTGGCCAAAACCTAGAATTTAGATAGATGTTGTAGTCATTTCAATATATGTAAGAACCTTGTACTTTCCTTTAAATATAAATCTTGTAGTAATTTGTAAATTTGATTTAGTAATGTGAATAAGCAATAAATGTTATATTTTATGATTTTGAGCATCGTAGCCGTGACAGCGTTCTACCGCCGACTCTACGGCGTAGGCTGGCTTGGACACGTCTCGTATCCGAAAAGCGGGTGCGGGTCGTGATAGCCAGGTGATGGTTGGAGCCACAAATCATGAATTTTCCTAATCTGCGACGATAATCCTTAATAGCACGACCCTTCCTATGGTAGAAGCGGTAGGAACCCTAGAGGCGGGGTGAATAGGGTCAAGCTAACTAATCAAGCACTTAGCACAAGCTAATTGGTAATTTAAAAATATAAGTGCAAGAGAAGAAGCAATAACAATAACAATACCGACACACGATATATCCTGGTATCCTCCCAAGGGGCACTCCAGTCCCGGAACTCTCTCCGACTTTAATCCACTATTTCAGTAAATAGTTACATACGAGTTTGGATCTAAAAAACTTGCCAACTTCTAACACAAGAGCTTTAGTCCGAAGGCCTCTCCGACTTCAATCGAGAGTTTGGATACGAAGACTCTCCAACTTCAACCGAGAGTTTGGATACGAAGACTCTCCAACTTCAACCGAGAGTTTGGATATATACGAAGACTCCCCAACTTCAACCTTTCACAATAGGTTTAGATCTCCTTATACAATAAGATGAAGATCTTACTTTTCAACTCAATAACTCTAATACAATTTATGGATGGCAAATGAAAGCTTTGTAGAGTTGTTTGTGGATAGGCTTTGGTGGTTTAGAAATTTTTAGGCTCAAAGCATCAACCTTTAATGAAGGGGTTCAAGGCTATTTATAACCAAAGCATTGAAAAGGGCCAAGGGAAACTTTTTAGTCAGCTAACCGGCATACCGTCGGTATGGACCGGCATGCCATCGGTATGCCGTTCTGGAATGCAACAGCTAGAAATATAGCCGTTGGGATCATTCAAAGCTCGAAATCCGACCGTTGGAATTTCAAACGTTACTGAATCTGTATACCGTCGGTATGGACCGGCATGCCATCGGTATGCCTATTTTATAGACAGAAACTTTCTGTGAACAAAATCGGTATGCCATCGGTATAGAACAGTATACCGTCGGTATGCCAATTTTTATCCGAAAATGATCTTGGGCTAATTTCTACCCTAGCCTTCGATTTTACCATCCATTTCTTGTGTTTACAATTATTCCTAAGACTCATTACAGACTCCAGATATACTATAGTAGGTGCAGGCTTCATCAGAGTCTTAAAATGATGATGGCATGGCTTGGCTTCTTCCTTTAATAGGTGCTGGCTTTTTCCCTTGGCGACAGCTGTCCAAAGATATCCAGTTTGTGAAAACTGAATACCTTTCGGGGGCTTCGTCCCCGAACCCTCGACGAGGGGTGCTGCCCCCTCGACCCCAGTCCGCTGACCGGGCAGCGGAAACCCCGAGTGCGTGGCTCCGGAGATGTCATCGGGTGGTTCAGAGAAATCTTGTGGGATCCATCGTCTTTGGCCCACCATGATTTCTTCATTGCATATGTCCACATTGAGCCTGCTTATTGCTTTTCTGCATGTACATGTTAGACGAATAAAGCAATATACATAGTAGCAAGTATGATAAGTTTAATGCACATTAGGACAATGCTGAGTTTAAGTACAAGTGCTAAGGTGATAGCATAAATGTTAGTGATATCATAATGATTAAACTTAATTGAATGACCACAATCAAAAATATAGTTTTTATTTTGGCAACCCAATTAAATTTAAGATAGATAAGCTCATATCACTAATATGTATACCAATAGGCACATATCACCAAAGGTATAAGTAGAAATGCTATAGCGATAGTATGAAGATTAGTGATAATAAAATGCTAAACTTAACATATTAACCATATTCAAAAACATAATACAATCATTGGGCCAACAATCTTCCTATTTTTATTATGGCAAATCGGTTAAGTTTAGTATAGACACAATAGATGCATGTATCACTAATGTACAAAAGACATAAGCAATATCTCTGAAAACATACTACTTCGATTACTTATAAATACTTACTTAAACTTACTTCTCCCCATTTGACATGTTTAAAAATAGGCTCTCCCGTACTAAGAAATAAAATGAAATCAATCTCAAGCATAGAAATCAGAGCATGAGGAACTCATAGACAATCATGATCAAGATATACTAATGAAAAACAATGGGAAAAGGGTGTAATGACATGTTTATAAAGCTACATTGCTAATATAGAACATCAAATTTTTAAAAGAAGCATGACAAAACACAATATAGTTGGTAAAACAAATAAAATTGAAAAATAGTCAAAAAATAGTTTTACCAACTTGAAATCCAAGAAAGAAACTCCAAAACATAATATTATACGCACTAAAACTCTAGTTTTGGAAGGAAGCGATATACCAATTGAAATAAAAGATTTCAATCAAGGGTTTCAGTCAAAAGCCCATGAGGATTAGATAATTGCAAAGTAATTGATATAATATAATCTTATTATTTGTAAAATCTATTTGCTTACCCAAGTTAATGCATTTGAACTCAATTACCTTATCATGCTATGTGGATATCCTTTAGAAAAACATGAAGGTAAAGGAGAAAAATACTTAAGAAAGAGACATTCAGTCGACTTGAATGCTCCCCCTCAAAGTATTACCAATATAGATAAACATGTATTTAGGTAAGTCCACAATAAGAAAAGCGAAATCAATGAAAGCACAATAGTCATCAAGATAAGATATAAAAGTTAATATTAACAAGATGACTTATTTAACCCATATAAAAGAGAGATACTATGATGAAGACAGTTGCATACAGTCTCATAAATCCTTCACAAATAAAAATATCATGACCTCAATCAATAGGATATGAAATAGAAGAAAATATGGGTCCATGGTGAACTAGGTATACGATATATTAGAGGGTATACATGAATTGGACCAATTAATTTGCTCTCCCTCAAAATATGCGTATCTAGTTCCAAAGCACTTATAGCATAAAATAGATAACTACAAGATCTAGGGGTAAATCAACTATGGATTTCTTTCCCTTGCTCAATGCATATAAGGCTATAACATCGTCATAAGACGAATAATATCATCATTAGTCAAGAAGAGATATCCAAGTAACAGCCACTAAAGATCAACGATCAAGAGAATATTCTAATTAAGCACATTTAATCGAAAGTTGACATATATTTATCTATATAGAAGGATCTCATATTTAAATATGATAGATCAATGTATGTTATCGTTTGAAAAAAATGTCATCATGAAAAAGAATAAAGTCAATTAAGAACAATCATGATGATATACAGAATATAGCACAAAAATAAAATAAAATAAAAATTAAACTCAAATATCATATCCATGATTATCCAATTAAGAAAGAATCAACCAATTTATTACTTTACATGGACTAGGCATGTTTTATCACATATGTACCCATCAACCGGGTAATATCCAAACTTTGCTACATCTAAATGAAGGACCAATAAAGTTTAAATAGCAAAGACACTATGTGATAATCCATGAGTAGTCGAAGTAGAGTAGTAACTTAACTTGACATTTACAAATTAGATAGTTTAGGACTACTTAATCATTATGATCATTCATAAAGTAAGCAAATGAGTAAATATGATCCAATGAATCTCATCAAGAGAAACTCACAAATCCATATAAAAATCTCACAAATCAATATGGAAAAGAGTCAATCTCATTTAAATAATTACAAATTCAATCAAAAAGAGATGTAAATAATAATACGATGAAATCATGACTCAAACTGAGAGAAATTTAAGAGATACTTGCTAATGACTAATAAGAAAGGAGACTTAAAGAAAGGAATCACAAACCTCCAAGAGAAACAAGATCTAATCAAGAATTTCTCAAACTAATTTTAGAGAATAAGACATATGTATCTAAAATAGAATACAAATCACATCAAGACAATTCACACAACTTGTTTTTGGAAACTAGCATATCATATATAGATTGAAATGAAAAAGAACAGCTAGAAGAGTAAAAGTGAACATAGATTATGTAGCTCAATAATATATCATAAATAAGCCAGCTACATAACTAATTTAAGATTAATGAGTTAAGTCATTAACAAGATAAAGGTGCTCATTAAATCTTAAGTCACAAACACTAACGATACTTGCTCAAGCATATAGTTCACAATTAAGGACATACATTTTGAATGATCAAAATGACTTATAGACTCCTTACTAAGCAAGGATAAGAGCAAGAAGATAGCTGAACTAACTCTTATCAAAATATGGCTGAAAAGATATTCATAAAAATAATAAAATAAATCTCTTTGCCAAGTATTGGGATTGGTCCAAGATAATAAAATAATATATCGATCTAGAGAACGCAAAATATTACAACCATTATGAAATTAGTGTATTCTCTAGAAATGGAAAATCTCATCACAAATGCTCAAACCATAGTAGTTAAAGTCATAAGAAATATGATGTATCAATTACATGTGTTCTCATGAGCTACAAAAACCATTAGGCAATAATAATACAAAAAGAAGTATAAATCCAATGAATGAGCAAAGAAAGATCATTAATATCATGAAAGCTAAATACTAAAGATATCAAGAAATATATTTTTCAAAGAGCTTTCATAGTGCACCATAGTAAATTATAAAGATGCAGACTAGAAAATATGCACTAATTAAGGCGATAAATTTAACATGCAAGGTAAAACACAAAACTATGTGATTCTTAATAGAACATCCATAATTAGTCATGAGCAAGACATTAATAAATATTTTCTCTCAACATCATAACTTAAAGGTATAAAACAAATAAATATCAAAAGTTAGGAATCATTTATATATGTGAAACTATATATATCACGAATAGTCATACATGAAAAGATCAAGAATTAATTAAGAACATGTATCCATAATGCCAACCAAAAAGTCAATAAGATATCATCAAAAGAAGACTTTAAGAAAGAAGCTAATTGATTCAAGAAGAATAAATTTGGTCAGAGGAATCAATAGCTAAGGAATGAGATAAGCACAAGTTTGAAGGTAACAAGTACAATTAAATACTCTTCAAGTCAATATAAAACTTTAGCTTAACTCATATGCCCACATAAAGATATTCATACAAAAATATATATCAACATAAGAAATACATGATCTACATATAAATGAAAATTTAATGAATATAGTCATGTATCCTTATTGAATGTTTGAAAAACTATCACAAATTCAAAACATATATAAATATGCTTTATTAGGCAAAGAGATAATTGATTCTCAAGAAGATAATCAAAATAAAATGTGAGAATCAATGATGAATATATTATCCAAGCACAAGGTTAAAATAGAAGTACAAGTGTATACTTGTCAAGTGATAAGAAGCTTGTGCTAACCACATATATTCACAAATACCGATTAAGATAAATGTGACCTATCGAATACAAATCGGTAAGAAGTAACTATCTCAAAAACTTTAAAGACGGAGAGTTAAAATCATGTAAACTCAAATCAAAACCAAGCTCCTGTGGACTAGAGTGATATGCATGCTTTATAAATAAAGATTAAGAATAACGAGCATGCATATATAAATGTGTCACACTAATAAAAAATGAATGATAAACAATATAGTGTGAACTAATCATTTAAGCTGAGCAACTAGTCATGCAAGATAAAGGAATTAATAAAAAAATTAACTAAGCATGCTAGTATTAAATCTCACATTGATTTATATAGAAGACAACTAAAGGATATCAATGTGAGCGAGTAGCAAGACATCAAGAGAAACATGCTAGATTCTACAAATATAAACAATTTAAAGAGAATCGTTTAGCATGTTACCAAAGTGGCTCTAGTGGCCATGCTTGTGTTGGTGCAATTGCTTGAAAGATGATATTTGAGCTTTGCAACCACCAACACGCTCCTCGGTGCTATGTTCCGATACAAGAAGCTTCACCTACAATATTAGATGAAGACTTTGGTATCCAAATAAACTTGGATCCACATTTATTAGCTTTAGAGACCCATATAACACTTACTCTAGCATTGGTAGTAAAGGTCCTACGAATAGGGCATGTAAAGCTCATGTGTCCAATACGAGAGCAATAAAAGCACCTAATGCTATTGTGTGCACATGTATCAGAATGAGCATGGTTATGAACATGTGACATACTAGTATAATGAATATCACTAGAGTGAGCATGAGAAGATTTTGTTTTAAGAATATTATGTTCTAATAGCAAATCATCATGCAAACATGTAAGAGAATCAAATTTATCATTTAAAGCATAATTCTCTTTTTCAAATAAAGAATTCTAGAAATAAAATCATCATTTTATTTCTTTAAAGAATCAATAGAAGAATCGTGCAAAGAAGTTAACACAAGCGTTTGACTTTTAAGATCTTCTATAGATGAGGAAAGAGATTTGATTTTCAAGATTAAAGCCTCATTCAAACTCTTTAAAGAAATACATGATGAGTTTTGAGAATCAAGTCTAGATAATAAAATATTATTTTCATTTTTCAAAAACTCATTTGCTTCTTCTAAATGAATAACCTTTTCAGAAAGTTCTTCATTTGTAGAATAAAGGTTGTCAAGAATCTCGAAGGATTGTTTAGCCATGGCTTTCCACTTAGAGCATTTCTGGCATTTAGAAGAAACATGATTGTCTATGCTATTTGAAGTAAAAACCCTCTCTATCGGAGGAGGAGTAGGAGGAATACGATCACATAGAAAAAAACAATGATCTACTCTATGGATGTTAAGCCTAACAATAGAGTCCTTGCTCTGATACCAATTGTAGAAACCCTAGAGGGGGGTGAATAGGGTCAAGCTAACTAATCAAGCACTTAGCACAAGCTAATTGGCAATTTAAAAATATAAGTGCAAGAAAAGAAGTAATAGCAATACTGACACACGGTATACCTGGTATCCTCCCAAGGGGCACTCCAGTCCCGGAACTCTCTCTGGCTTTAATCCACTATTTGAGTAAATAGTTACACACGAGTTTGGATCCGAAGAACTCGCCATCTTCTTACACGAGAGCTTTAGTCCGAAGGCCTCTCCGACTTCAACAGAGAGTTTTGATACGAAGACTCTCCAACTTCAACCGAGAGTTTGGATACGAAGACTCTCCAACTTCAACCGAGAGTTTGGATACGAAGACTCCCCAACTTCAACCTTTCACAATAGGTTTAGATCTCCTTATACAATAAGATGAAGATCTTACTTTTCAACTCAATAACTCTAACACAATTTGTGGATGGCAAATGAAAGCTTTGTAGAGTTGTTTGTGGATAGGCTTTGGTGGTTTAGAAATTTTTAGGCTTAAAGCATCAACCTTGAATGAAGGGCTTCAAGGCTATTTATAACCAAAGCATTGAAAAGGGCCAAAGGCAACTTTTTAGTCAGCGAACCGGCATACCGTCGGTATGGACCGGCATGCCGTCGGTATGTCGTTCTGGAATGCAATGGCTAAAAATATAGTCGTTGGGATCATTAAAAGCTTGAAATCCGACCGTTGGAATTTCAAACGTTACTGAATCGGTATACTGTCGGTATGGACCGACATGCCGTTGGTATGCCGATTTTGTAGATAAAAACTTTCTGTGAACAAAATCGGTATGTCGTCGATATAGACCGGTATACCGTCGGTATGCCGATTTTCATCCGAAAATGATCCTGGGCTAATTTTTATCCTAGCTTTCGATTTTACCATCCATTTTTTGTGTTTAAAATTATTCCTAAGACTCGTTACAGACTCCAGATATGCTGTAGCAGGTGCAGGCTTCATCAGAGTCTTGAAATGATGATGGCATGGCTTGGCTTCTTTCTTTGATAGGTGCTGGCTTTTTTCCTTGGCGGTAGCTGTCCAAAGATATTCAGTTTGTGAAAACTGAATACCTTTCGGGGGCTTCGCCCCTGAACCCTTGACGAGGAGCGCTGCCCTCTCGACCCCCGTCCGCTGACCGGGCAGCAAAATCCCCGAGTGCGTGGCTCCGGAGATGTCGTCGGATGGTTCAGAAAAATCTTGTAGGATCCGTCGTCTTTGGCCCACCATGATTTCTTCATTGCATATGTCCATATTGATCCTGTTTATTACTTTTCTGCATGTACATGTTAGACGAACAAAGCAATATACATAGTAGCAAGTATGATAAGTTTAATGCACATTAGGACAATGCTGAGTTTAAATATAAGTGCTGAGGTGATAGCATAAATGTTAGTGATATCATAATGATTAAACTTAATTGAATGACCACAATCAAAAATATAGTTTTGATTTTGGCAACGCGATTAAATTTAAGATAGATAAGCTCATATCACTAATATGTAAACCAATAGGCACATATCACCAAAGATATAAGTATAAGTAGAAATGCTATAGCGATAGTATGAAGATTAGTGATAATGAAATGCTAAACTTAACATATTAACCATAGTCAAAATTATAATACAATCATTGGGCCAACAGAAGCAACAGGTAGGGAGCTCCTTGATTGAATATGGTGATGCCTTCGGTTGTTGTTGTGTCATAGAATGTCTGATTGGTCCACCTGGATATTGCTATCTGGTCCAGTTGTTGGATTACGGCATCACTGAGCCTGTTGTGACTTCTTGCAAAGGAGCTTCTGGCTTCTAGCTTCTTCTAATTCTGTAGCATGAGATACTCCAGATTGTATAGTGGTATGCTTCTTAAGCTCCGGTGGCAGTCCTTGGTGACATCTCTTAGCTCTCTCGTTTAGCTGGAATCAGTGTTACACCGTATCTGCACAGTCGACTGAATTCTGCATTGTAGTATACTCGTCTACGGTCATGTTCCCCTGCTTGAGATGGAGTAACTGATCATAGAGGACATCACGTATATGGAGAGAAAAGAATCTCTCGTTAAAGAGTTGGTAGAACTCTTTCCAAGTCTGATCGATTCCTAATCGCCTTTCTTCGACCTTCCACCAGTGATGGACATTATCTTCCAACAATAAATCCACTATAGTAATCTACAAGTCCTCAGAAAACTGTGATGCCTTCAATAGCTTCTATGTACTAATGAGCCATATAGAAACGTCTAACGGACACTCGGTACCTTTGAAATTCTTGGGCTTCATCTCGCTAAAATTCTTAATGGAGCCTACATAGGGTTGTGGTACTGGTACTGGAGCTGGTACCGGGGCTACAGGTGGAGGGCTAGCGGGGCCATCATATTATGTCTCACTAGCTCAGTCTGCTGCCACTAAGACTGCAATAAAGCATACAAGTACTGGATAGTCAGATTCCCGTCAGTCAAGGGCGGAGGCATCTGCGGTCCGTACTGAAGTGGGAACTGCTAAAAGAATATTGGAGGAGATGGTGGCCTATACCCTCCCTGGGCTATTGTAATAGGCTTTCCATTCTGTCTGACCAGAGGTACATAAGTCTGAGTGTGGTACTATATCATGGGTGGAGTCATTTGGGCTGTTGTTGGCCCTGTTGGAATGGAGTGACTGGGGATGCCACTGGATGCTGTGATGGTGTTTGCTAATCTTGGGTAGTAGAAGCACCAGTTGTGGCAGCCAGAGAGGAAACATGTCCTCTTCGAATGTGCATTCTTACTGGCACAAATGTAAGAGCAAAGTTATAATAATTTCAAACAAGATGCAAGTTAAGCAGTCAAAGGAGCTTGATAAAGAATCAAAAAAAGGTGATCAAGCATGTTGATGAGATTCCTAAATTCAAATCCTATATGCAGGCTTGTTCGGTACAGTAACGTAACTTAAATAATATTTTTTGACCTGCAGGGCCTACTATAAAAACAAGTAACGCCCCAGGCCCAATATATGTAGGACTATGAATACATAACATGCCATCTGTATATATACGCAAGCTACTCTAATATATGGAACCTACGAATACACACATAAGCTTTATTGTAAGAGCTCCAGCTCATAATAACATTTCATGGTCGTAAGTAATATCTATATCTCATTCACGACAACAAATACAAGAATAACTAGCAAACAGGCTTAATGGAATATAAGGTGAAATATTTGCCCGGTGGAGATAAATCTACTACCAAGCAACTAATCAAACTAGAATGGAAATAAATAGTAACTGAAGAGATCTATCAACTAAAAGAATCAGATAAGATGGGAAGGTAAAACCTTCTCGATATAAATGATTAATCTAGTCCTGGTATGTACTCCTACGGAAAGTCATGATTGTCTACACCTGGAGAGATCACTAGGTTGTTAGAGGGACGTAACATGATACATAATATCATGCCTTATAAACTACAATAATTGATAAATAAATATACAAAAGACTAACATGGTAAATAGATATGCAAAGGGTGTCCCTAAACATCTATATGAAAATTTAGAAGACATCTCGATGTATGGGCAGGTAAAGGATGACTTTGAAGGACCGTTAGGCAACTCTAGAGTGGGGGTGAATATAGTACAATAGAAATATCTATCTAGTAAAGATTATTCTACGTGAAGGCAGAGTGTAACTAACAAAATAATATTGTGTGTATTTAAGACAAATATGAAAAGCAACAGAGTTAAGTGAGCAAATGCAAACACCAAGATTTTATCCTACTTTCTCTCTGATAGGACTAGTCCAAGCTCGAGAACTGTTACTCAGAGATGAATCTACTATAGTCACAATAGTAAAACACAAGCTATGAATCCGAAGCGCTTGCATCCCCTTATACCTTGTGCTTTTATCCGAAGGCACAATGACTTCAAATACGAGATTTTATCCGAAGGCTCGTTGTCACTCCCGTTTCCCATTATATGTATTTTTTAGGATGCATATACGGATTTTTGACAATTGTCAAGTGGCTCATATTTTGACTTATCTTGCTTAGGTTAGCCTTGGTTTAAGTCATGACTTGATTGGTTCAACTTGGTTCAACATGACTTGGCTTAGCTTGGCTTGGTTTGGTTTATTTTGGGTTGAGATGAGAGGGGTTGCAATATAAGTCAAATCTTTCTCTTTCCACCATTATTTGTATTTACTTCTTCATCTTCTTCATTTACTCCTCCCACCTACCTAGCCTAGGCAAGTGCAACTTGTTTCATGATGGATCTTGGATTTTATTGTTCCATTGTCTTCCTCTCATAGTTCTAAGCCTCTTTAGAACTTATCATTTTTGGTTTTGATGGATAGATTTTTGTAGATCTAAGTTTTGATCTTTCTCATAATTTTTTTGGTTTTGATCAATGAAAACATGGTATTTTCGAAAACTAATTGTTCCATGTTGTAGGAAATTTTATTCTACCCAATTTTGACCTTTAAAAAGTTGGATTTGGACTTGTTTTGACCATGTTATGAACTTTTGAAGCCATGGGTTCAAACCATAAATTTTCTTGCTGTTTGGAGAAGACAGTGAGTAGTG
This sequence comes from Iris pallida, assembly GCA_029216955.1. Taxonomy (NCBI): domain Eukaryota; kingdom Viridiplantae; phylum Streptophyta; class Magnoliopsida; order Asparagales; family Iridaceae; genus Iris; species Iris pallida. The sequence goes on along the minus strand of JANAVB010029412.1, from coordinate 18,370 downwards.
CGCGCAAGATTTTTAGCTTACGCCACAGTGTTGCACAAGCTCTTTCGCTCTGGCACAATCCGGGGAGCCCAGTGCTCTTTAGCCTGGTGCAACCCAGCCTCGCTCAGTCTGGCGCAACCCAGCCTAGCTCAGTTTGGCGCAGTTTGACCTATGCTCTGGCATAACCTAGCCTCCTGCAGTCTAGTGCCTGGCGCAACCTGACTTGGCCCGACTTGTTCTGGCATAACCCAGCCTGTCTTGACCTGACTTGCCTTGGCACAACTCATTGTCCTAGCGCAACTTGACCCGACCTTGTGCATTCTAGTGCCTAGCACCCCAGTACCTTGGCGCAACCTAATATTTGGGCGCAACCTGTAGCCTTGGCACCCCCTAGGGCCTGGCACAACCTATTACCCTGGCGTAACTTGGCTAATGCTACTTGTTGGATATGGTACCCCTTGCCCCTTGCATGATCTGCCATTCAAATATTTGTTTTATGTTAATTGCTTATCCTTTATACTTGACCTAACTTGCGACTACCCGATTTGATGATTGTGAATCTTGGGCTTGACTTATCTTAATCTAAAACATGATCACGACATGACTATACGAATACGACAAGACAACATGACATGATAATTGTCAAGCCCCGCTCACGTAGGAGCGATCGTCCTCGCTAAGGCGTGATGCCGCACGAGCGTAGATTTCGCTCGTGCAAGGCGGGTTCCATAACGGCCGATTTCAACGGCTGCGACGGAGTCGTCGCACAGAAGTCCCAAACAGAGACATTGAATGATAGCAGCGGAAATTAAGAACAAACACAAATTATTCAAAGAAGCTCTTTATTGATATTGAAACAACGGTTACATTGGGGGCACAATGCCAATATTACAATCACTCAAGCTCACTCAAGCTCACATTACAAGTCACTCAGCTCTTTCTCATCTCTCAAATACAAGTCTTGATCCAGCGGAAGCTTCGGAAGGCGACGTCCATACATTATGTCCCGTATAAGTCTTTAATCCATGCGGCCGCATGCTTCGAATCGCCAAGGAACTCTGTGCCTCGACGCATCAAAGCGAGCTCCGCGCCACGAGCTTCTACATGTGCCTGCACATGTAAACTGTGTGGATATCAGTACTCAACTGTACTGGTAGAATGAGCTCCTCGCCCACCCATACAAAACCAATACGTTTGATTTACTTTGTGCAATACAAAACCCTTTTTCGATTGTCTTTCTAGTCTTGCCTTAGGATCGATTTTAGAACCGACGCCTTGGCCTATTCTGTGTCGCTAGACCATTTCGTGCTTGCAACGACAACGTTAACTCATACCTTGACTCAAGACCTTTCTCGTGCCAACATCGTTAACCTATCGAGTCGTGTTTGCCTTACGGCTTAAAATCAGAGACGCAACTACGCGATGAGGCTCCTTTTCCATGTGATCGTGCTACAAAACCCTTGTTGAGGCTGTGCCTCGCAACTCAGTGATACCTAACCATATTGTTGCCTCGCGGCCCTTTGCCGCCAGGCGGCCCTTGCTACTTTGATCACCAACTGACCCAATCAAGACTTGTGAACTTAGTGTCACTTAACCAACTTGCCTTGCTACGATTCCTGACTTAAACTCAAATAACTCAAACCCAACACTTGAGACTCAATGCCACGTCTCGTGCCGAAGCACGACACCTTTGTTGAAGCCAAATCTTAGGCCCAAACTTAGTGTTCCAACTTGTACACACATTCACTCGACTCAATCCAAAGGCATACACGCGGATATCCGCTACTTGCCGACATCTATATGAACTTGGCCACTAGCATCACAAGCTATCCTGAGAGGTATAGCTTTTTGTTAAATCGGGGACCTTCCAACGCAAATAGCTAGCATCCGTTGTAAGTCCCCCGCTTTAACCCTGTGCTCAAACCTTATGCACCACTATACCCTATTTTCTCCTAGGCCGAGTCGGTCCCATGGCCCAGGGTTGCCGCTCGAGGAAACATCGCCCTTGTCGACAAGTTGTCCATGACCATGCAAGACTCGACTCAACTGACGTCTCATACAGTCATCAATCTTTCAGTGTTTCTCTTTCTTTCAAAACCATGTTCCAGACTTCTATCCTTGAGATCCCTCGATGACCCACGATCGCGAGCCTTCTCCTTTGATACTCAATGAGATCCCTCGATGACCCACGGTCGCGAGCCTTCTCCCTTGATGCAATATCCTTTTTACTCAACTTAGAAATGACTACTTGATGGCCCCCTTTTTTTAAACTCACTTGAATCAAGTGTGGTCCTTGCCTTAAACACTAAGTCCGTGCATTGTGCCTTAGGCCAACCGTGTTCCACGCAACACTACCGCCCAAGTCATACCTCATATGACGGGCCTTGGGATCGTGGGACTATTTAACTTGACAACCGCAGAATGAGCGGGACAGCACTTGGAATGACTTAGGTCGACCGGCATAACTTTGCCTAACTTACTCAAGCCTACAATTTAATCTGAGGGACGAGCAAAGGCTATGCCAAGCCTTGCGCATTGGAACCGTGCATGCTTTATCAAGCGTTTATGCAGGCGACGCCTATAACTTAGGCAAGTTCATAGTTTTGTGTCGAAGACCAACTTTTCTTCTCCCAAGCCACGGGACGAAAGACCGAGTGTCATTTTCAAAGCACGTCGTACACCAACTCTAAGCCGACCGTGGGACATTTTCCATGTTCTAACTCATTTTGACCCGTCGGGATTATTCTCTTAGCTATGTGGATTCATCTCTTTTATTATTAAGCCTACTTATGCAAGTTGAAAACACAATTTATTATATGAAGGCAAAGATGAGGCAAGTTCACCGAAACTACCCCACCTGAGCAAGCGGTCGCCTTGACCGAGTGATGTCTCCGAGTAGCCGTTGCAAGGCTAAGTCCGAACGTCGTCGTCGTTTCGATTCCTCCGATTAACTGAGCGGGACGGGGTACTACATCATACACCACTCAGAAAAAGTTTCGTCCTCGAAACTAACTGAGTACTTACTTATTGACCTATCACTTTACTCAACATTCACGAACCCTCGCACACCCTACGCCTATGCATTTCTCAAATCCGAGCCACGCTCGTGCTACCCTCAATCATTTCTTCAAAACTTAGGATCTCAAAATCCTCGACACTTTCCTGTTCCTCAAGTCTCACTTGAATTCAACGTATCACTTAGTATGGATCGTGCACATATTTTAGATATCCCCAAAATACATGCATTTCAGCCAAGCCTCGTGATAGCAAATTCTGCCATTACCCCTCGAGTCGGATCGTGCACGCATTCAAGCGTCCTTGATATACATGTATGTCAACCGAGCTCGCGAGTGGTGCCTTCGCAATCCTACCACTTCGCACTCGGATGTCTGCCTAACCGCTAGGCTATATCTTTTCGTCAGTACTGGAATCATAGTTCCCAAACAATGATATCAACACTGACCCCATCCTAAGGTCAAACCAAATTGATAGTACGGGATTTTCTACCCAAGCTCGCATCACTCCGATTTTTAAACTTCGAGCATCGATTCCCTACACACATCCCAACATTTCGTCGCACGGGGTCGGAGTCATTCAGCAAAGCCATCCTCTGACAACTTACGTTCAACCAATTCTACGACATCTCAATATCGCTCGTTCGACAAACCATCTTCGCATAGTCCATCTCTTCGAACACGTTCGACATAATCTACCTATCAATCCTTTACAAGTCAAGCACGCTACGACACAATCACCGCTAAACCACAATTCATATTTCATATTCCCTAAGTCATTCATCCCAATTCACGCATTCGATCATGAGGTCGTCTAACTTAACAATATGTTGTGCCCCAATCTTACGCGATTCAGATTATCCACGGTGGGCATGAATCACAATGCACGCTCCCGCGGGATAATTATCCTCATCGGGACGTAACTCTTGTTTTGTGTCTAGACTAGTTCATTCTCGATGTACGGATTGGACCTACTCAATCCTCAAGTTTCTTTCATTCATCAGTCGCAAGTCCAAACATCCTTGAATTTTCCTTCGCTTCAAACCGACAAGTCGAGACAATCAAAGTTGCTGCGTCCTGATTTTTCGAGTTCGATCATTCCCGCGACATAAATTACCATGTCAACGCTCACGCGGAATGATCACCCCAAACCCGACGCAACGCATATGCGAGGCAAGAGTTGCGCTCGTGCAAGACAAGATCGTCGACGTCGTGGCTATCTGCATAACCATCAAGACACGATCACTTTTATCCAACATTCATCTCGATCAAAATCCTAAGTATAGCATCCAACCGAACAATAACACTTGCACGATCGTCATTCGCCGAGTCAGAGTACCCCCGAGTTATCGTATATCGATCTTTGATACGCCTCAATACCATCGATGATATGCGTAACCCGACGATCTTCCTTTGCAACAAGTTCCGAGTCGTACGAATGATATTATCGTCCGACTGGATAATCTCCTCGACATTCAATTCATGTTCGATAATTATCCCTCAAATCATTCGCAACATCAAATTTCTCAAACCCAAATTCGTGTATTGTTCATCCATCTATCTTAGGTCATCGACCAACGTATTTCCTCAATTTGCATCAATCCTTTGCTAACTCAATCGTCGAGCAACATTCAATCCAATCCTTAGAGTCATTGCGTAACTTCAAAATTCAACTTTCTCATGCACGCTATCTACCTGTCGTGCTAACTTTTTGTATACGATCCGTATCAATTTTCTCGATCAAGTTATCCATTCGCTACACCTTAACTTTTCCTCGATTTGATTTTATGTACTCAATCGTTTTCGCGTTTCATACTTGCGTAATCCTCAATCCCGTGCACGTTCCGTGCGCGTCAATTTCTAGGCCGTTCGAATTAACTTATCAATCTTCAAGACAATGACTCACTCCATCGTATACGATCTAAGGCTTTGCATATGTGCGACGCTTGCTGATAGACTCACCGATACCCCATATCCTCAATTGATCGATCGACATTCCTGAGCCTATCGCATACACCACTCAGGAATGAAGTCATTCATCAAATTCTCAAAACTATCCTTTGAATCAAAATCGACTTCTTCAAATCCCGTTTGAACCATTCCTCAAATTTCTGTCCGAACGATTCCTTAAATTTCAAGCACGCTCACCTCATATCGCACCGACGTCATCGTCGTTTGATAGCACCCTATCGATAGTCATCCCGTATTTACTCAACCGAGTTCAACTCATTCTTGTTCGACGCTATCTAATTCCCGCACTCGACTTTTCTAAGGTCGATGCAATCCTTGGTGTATATGCCCAACCCGACTTAGCCAACCGTGCTTACGCGAACCATCTTTTTGTTTTATCAAAAACTGTTCTCCTACGTTTGCAAAATAGATATACTTATTGTATGGACATCCCGTGGGACATTTGAGAGAGAGCGCACCAACGATATCAACTTGCGAAAGCAACAGAGTTTTGCGGAAACAACGAGTTAAAGAATTTAATCGATAGTCCAAGGATGTAAAGCCGTGCTCTGATACCATTATGTCATGCCCCGCTCCCGTAGGAGCGATCGTCCTCGCTAAGGCGTGATGCCGTACGAGCCTAGATTTTGCTCGTGCAAGGCGGGTTCCATAATGGCCGATTTCAGCGGCTGCGACGGGGTCGTCGCACAGAAGTCCCAAGCAGAGACATTGAATGATAGCAGCAGAAATTAAGAACAAACATAAATTATTCAAAGAAGCTCTTTATTGATATTGAAACAACGGTTACATTGGGGGCGCAAGGCCAATATTACAATCACTCAAGCTCACTCAAGCTCACATTATAAGTCACTCAGCTCTCTCTCATCTCTCAAATACAAGTCTTGATCCAGCGGAAGCTTCGGAAGGCGACGTCCATACATTATGTCCCGTATAAGTCTTTAATCCATGCGGTCGCACGCTTCGAATCGCCAAGGAACTCTGTGCCTCGACGCATCAAAGCGAGCTCCGTGCTACGAGCTTCTACCTGTACCTGCACATGTAAACTGTATGGGTGTCAGTACTCTACTGTACTGGTGGAATGAGCTCCTCGCCCACCCATACAAAACTAATACGTTTGATTTACTTTGTGCAATACAAATCCCTTTTTTGATTGTCTTTCTAGTCTTGCCTTAGGATCAATTTTAGGACCGACGCCTTGGCCTATTCTGTATCGCTAGACCATTCCGTGCTTGCAACGACAACGTTAACTCATACCTTGACTCAAGATCTTTCTCGTGCCAACATCGTTAGCCTATCGAGTCGTGTTTGCCTTACGGCTTAAAATCAGAGACGCAACTACGCGATGAGGCTCCTTTTCTATGTGATCGTGCTACAAAACTCTTGCTGAGGCCGTGCCTCGTAACTCAGTGATACCTAACCATATCGTTGCCTCGCGGCCCTTTGCCGCCAGGCGGCCCTTGCTACTTTGATCACCAACTGACCCAATCAAGACTTGTGAACTTAGTGTCACTTAACCAACTTGTCTTGCGGCAATTCCTGACTTAAACTCAAATAACTCAAACCCAACACTTGAGACTCGATGCCACATCTCGTGCCGAAGCACGACACCTATGTTGAAGCCAAATCTTAGGCCCAAACTTCTGTTCCAACTTGTACACACATTCACTCGACTCAATCCAAAGGCATACACACGGATAGCCGCTACTTGTCGACATCTATATGAACTTGGCCACTAGCATCACAAGCTATCCTGAGACGTATAGCTTTTTGTTAAATCGGGGACCTTCCAACGTAAATAGCTAGCATCCGTTGTAAGTCCCCCGCTTTAACCCTGTGCTCAAACCTTATGCACCACTATACCCTGTTTCCTCCTAGGCCGAGTCGGTCCCATGGCCCAGGGTTGCCGCTCGAGAAAACATCGCCCTTGTCGACAAGTTGTCCATGACCATGCAAGACTCGACTCAACTGACGTCTCACACAGTCATCAATCTTTCAGTGTTTCTCTCTCTTTCAAAACCATGTTCTAGACTTCTATCCTTGAGATCCATCGACAACCCACGGTCACGAGCCTTCTCCCTTGATACTCATTGAGATCCCTCGACGACCCACGGTCGCGAGCTTTCTCCCTTGATGCAATATCTTTTTTACTCAACTTAGAAATGACTACTTGATGGCCCCCTTTTTCTAAACTCACTTGAATCAAGTGTGGTCCTTGCCTTAAACACTAAGTCCGTGCATCGTGCCTTAGGCCAACCGTGTTCCACGCAACACTACCGCCCAAGTCATACCTCATATGACGGGCCTTGGGATCGTGGGACTATTTAACTTGACAACCGCAGAATGAACGGGACAGCACTTGGAATGACTTAGGTCGACCGGCATAACTTTGCCTAACTTACTCAAGCCTACAACTTAACCCGAGGGACGAGCAAAGGCTATGCCAAGCCTTGCGCAGTGGAACCGTGCACGCTTTATCAAGCGTTTATGCGGGCGACGCCTATAACTTAGGCAAGTTCATAGTTTTGTGTCGAAGACTAACTTTCCTTCTCCCAAGCCACGGGACGAAAGACCGAGTGTCATTTTCAAAGCACGCCGTACACCAACTCTAAGCCGACCGTGGGATGTTTTCTATGTTCTAACTCATTTTGACCCGTTGGGATTATTCCTTTAGCTATGTGGATTCATCTCTTTTATTATTAAGCCTACTTGTGCAAGTTGAAAACACGATTTATTATGTGAAGGCAAAGATGAGGCAAGTTCACCGAAACTACCCCACCTGAGCGAACGGTCGCCTTGACCGAGTGATGTCTCCGAGTAGCCGTTGCAAGGCTAAGTCCGAACGCCGTCGGCATTTTGATTCCTCCGATTGACTGAGCGTGACGGGGCACTACAATAATTCTCCGGTAGTGCCCCGTCGTAGTACACTCTTGACAAGCAACCTGGTATGATAACTCTTGATAGTGGCCCGTCGAGATGCACTTCTGACAAGTAATCTTGACAAGTAACAAGTAACCTGACATGACATAATAATCTTGAACGATGTGGCGACAGCTAATCTGACTTGCTAAGTGACCCTTGCCTTGACATCGTGGGTGTTTGTGCTTGTATAAGCTACATGTATCATCTTGCATCATGTCTAGGATATGAATTCCTGATTTCCACGGTCAGGGATTCGTACTGAATCTGACTAGGATAATGACTAGATTGATCAAGTAGTACATGACGATATTTCCAGCTACAGGCAGTCCCGTTATCTGGGTGCTTTAATTGGACTTGTAGCTTGCCGTCGAGTAGGGCACATTTCCAGCACACTGTTATGTGTTGCACCTCTAAGTCACCTAATCTAACTCTCTCAACTTGTAACCGGATAACCTGGATTAAGACTGCAGGGCTTGTGGCTGTTGGAACATCTCGATGCATCTTATTAGTAACTAAGCTTGTGATAACCCTAGTTAGTTAAAGTATCAAGCCGTACTCTTTGCTTGGCCGTGAATGATGGATGGATCCCTATCTTGTCTTGTTTTGCCTAGATCCAGTACATAGCAATCTCAGGACATGCTTGTTTATGCTTTATTTTATCGATAATTGGTTAAAGACTAAGTTCTGTTCAGGTAAAGGGTTACAACCCCGGTCCTTGTTTGGTTTACGGGCTGTAACTTGGTTACCGGAATAATCTGTTAGTTATCTTATCGTTTATCACCCTGTTTTCCCTAATTCATGTCTTTCGTTATCCTTTATGTATCACGTGCTAATATGCGGGTTTTAGTTCTTAAGTGAAGCCTCCCTTGTGGCACTTACTCTTTATGGGGTCTGACCTAGCTGGTTTCGTATGGCTAGATTTTGGAGTAGCTTCCGAGGATCTTCCTACCTTCCAGCCAGATGGTGAACACCAGACGTAATCCTAGCAACGAGTGGTTTTATTTTGCTCTCCCACTCGATTGTAAATTATTCTTTTGAGGCGTTTAGCCACCGAGCAAGTATTAGCTCGTGTTAAATTTATATTCCTATCTGCCTAAGGGCTGTAACGTGATTGACAAATCCTAGGGTTGATCATGCATGACTTAAACTCTTGCTAGTCTTTGCATTTTGTATGACTAGCTTCATGATCATCTGAATATGTAATGTATGGGATGCCTTACTTTGTATGTCTGATGATCTACCATCATGTTACATTTACTTGCTTGCTTGAGATTGAGACACTAGGCTTGTTCTTGACCATAAGTGACTATTGGCTTGTAGTAAAACCCTCACATATTTAGACAGTCGTGATCGTACATCGAGGTGGGTTACACTTCAATATACGTAGCTGGCTGTGTCTGTCCCCCGTACTCCAGTATTCTGGTTCTAGGGCATGACACGGTTTAAGTGGTGGCCCATGCAGGTCTTGTAAGTCAAGATGTGTGAGGGTTTCACTGAATAGATGTCTCAATCAGCACTCGCCCTTGATCTCTACTCGTGTCTTCTATATCCTCGATCTATCATGGTCCTTCCTTATTGTTTACCATGTCGTTTCTTCAGCGGCATTGTTCCTGGTCCTACCGATCAGCAAGGCAGAGCACCTCCAGTGGACCAGCAGCAACCTGGAGACCAAGCCCAGCACTCTAGAGCAGCCTCCCGAGTCATGCATTCCGGGGATCCAAAGCCCCCAGTTCAACCCGTCCAGCCTGTAGAGCCAGATAATGGAACCCTGGTGGGGCTTATTAAGGAATTGCTTGCATCTCAAGAATGTCGGGGCGAAGCCCTGTACCAGACAGTACTAGATGCCATGGACAGAGTTGGTTACCAAGAAAACAACACGGCCAACAGCTTCAAGCGTCTGAACCATCTTTTCTTTGACAGCACTGAAGATGCTATTACTGCTGATGCATGGCTTCAGAACACAGAGGTTATCCTAGAAGCAGCTAGGACTCCTGAGGATGAGAAGGTGGTCGTTGTGCGCCTGCAGTTATTAAACTTAGCCCGCAGTTGGTGGACGATGCTAGCAGTTGGATTACCGACGCCTGTCTCATGGGCAGTATTCAGCAACAAGTTCCAGACCAAGTACTTTGACGCAGTAGCTCGGTATGATCTGCAGACGATATTCACTAATCTTAAGTATATGGTGTCACCCCCAGTTTTCAATAACAGGGGTATTTTGGTCATTTTTCATTTTAGAATATTTTTAAAATTTATTTTATTATTTATGATATTATTTTGGGATTATTTGAGTCGGGTTTGAATTTCAACTCAATCCGACTTGTAACGGAGACCCGGGGTAGTTTTGACTCTAGTGGGACCCACCCATTAGTTAGCCATGGCCCTCCAATCCTGCTAGTTAGGCTAGAGAGATTAGGCTAATTTTCCAAGGTTAGTTTAGTCTAATTAGAGACTCATCATTGACTCTTTTAACCCCCAAACCCTAACCTAACTTAAGTTGAACCAATGTAACTTAGAGAGGGGTGTTTTAGACATTGTAGATGAGGGGGAGAAAGCCACACTTGGCCGGCCATAGATAGGAAGAGTGAGTCATCATCTTCTTTTATTTTTAGCCTTTATTTTTCTTTCATGTTCTTCCCCAAATTTTGAGAGCAACCACCATTGATTTCATCTCCAAATCAATCCCTTCTTCTACCAATCTTCTTCATTTCTTCTCTACTCCATGGATAGAGGGTGCTAGCCAATTTTGGGAGGATTTGGCTTTGGTTCGTGTCCATTTGGAGGCCACTTCGTGTCGGTGTCGTGTCGGAAGAATTTCTCTTGGAATCTCTCTCCCGAAAAGTATAATCTCTCCTCTAATCCATCCCTACGTACATATAGGAATATTTTGAACCCATAGGAATGACCTCCATGGTTGTGTCTCCATTTGTGTCCATTTCGTGTCCATTTGGAGCTATTAGGAGTGTCCTTTGTGTTGTGTTTGTGTCCTAGTGGGAAACCCCCTATTTTGGACACTTGTATTTTAATATGTTGTGTGAATGATTATTTATATTTTAATCTCAGATTTCATATTTTAGAGTGTTGTTCTTAATGTGTTCTTCATGGTATCATTTAGTATCATAATCTATATTTTTTTTTTTTTTTTTTAGTATCATAATCTATATATATATATATATATATATATATATATATATATATATATATATATATATATATATATATATATATTGTGTGATATATATATTGGTGTGTTTTTGTGTCATATATATTATGGGTGTGTGTAGAGATTTCGGGTGAGTTTAGAGTGGTGGTGGAGTTGATTTGCTGTTAGTGTGTGTGTGTTTGTATTGAGAATGGGATTGAGAGTTGTGTGATATATATATTGGTGTGTTTTTGTGTCATATATATTATGGGTGTGTATAGAGATTTCGGGTGAGTTTAGAGTGGTGGTGGAGTTGATTTGCTGTTAGTGTGTGTGTGTTTGTATTGAGAATGGGATTGAGAGTGGATTAGAGAGTGGTAGAGAGAGTGAGAGATTGAGATATATATATATATAGAGAGAGAGAGTAATAGAGGGAATGAAAGGAGTGGGGAGGCTGCTGTTTACAACAGCAGCAGCATCATAGTATCAGTCCCCCCTCCCCACAGGGGACTGATTTGCAGCAGTGTATAGGCTGTTTTACCAGCAGGTTTTGGGGGTGATACAACTACATTTCAGGCCCTATAGGACCCCCAAAATCAGTCCATTTAGCAGCCATAATAAGTCTCAAATCAGCCATTGCAGGTCCACTTAGCAGCCCATACTTCAGGCCCTATAGGACAGCCATATCACCCCACATATCAGCCCTATATTAGCCCACTTGACAGCAATATATCACCCCATTTGACATCCCCAAATCAGCCTTATTAGCCCCATTGGACAGCCCCCATATATCAGCCCATATCAGCCCATACTAGCCCTTAGTATCATCTATTCACTCACCCTTCCATTCATGCATTCATTCACTCTAAATCTTTCATCCATTCATTCTTTCATTTCATCCATTCCCCATCCATTTTCTCTTCCACATTCACATATCCACATACATTCACATATACCATTCACCCCATGTATCATTCATCTATTCCTTCACCAAATCAGCCTATACCCTATCTAATCCACTGGTTTGGCCTTAGTTTAGTGTCCCTAGATGGTGTCTTAGAGAGTGGTTATGGGTGTTAGTTAGTATGGGTTTTGAGGTTGGTGTTAGAGTTGGTGCTAGTGTTATGTTAGTAGTGAGTTAGTTAAGTTAGTGTCCTAACTAGGTTAGTATCCTAGTGGACTAGTAGAGAGGGCTAACCTAGACACTAGGAGAGTGTGGGAGAGTGAACTAGGAAGGTTGGTAGAAAGTAGGGTGTGGTATCTCAAGATACCATAGCGTATCATGACGACACACTAAGGTAAATGTTGAGATGACCAACATGGAGATAAGATGGACTAGATGCCCAAGAACCCTAGATTTCTTGGTTGGTAAACCCAAGATAGGATAGTTTCTAGCTACCCTAAGAAGCCTAGGCTAGTATCCTGAGATCTAGAGGGGTTTCCTTTGTAATAGGCAAGGTATCGGAAATACCTTGTAAAGGATAAAAGTTAGGATATTGGGTAATATTAAGATATTAAGTTTGACTTCTAATATGGGGTTAGAAATAGGTTGTCTTGGTAGGTAATGACTAGATGAGGGTAGTTTAGGCTAGTCTTGACCCCCGTTGACCAAGAGTTGACATTTTGACCGAAAGTCAACTTCAAGTCAACGCTTGACTTAGAATTGACCGAAACCAAACCAGAGTTGACCAGTAGACTAAAAGTCAATAGTTGGTCAACATTTGACTAGTTTGACCTAGGGTTGACCCAGGGTTGACTCAGTGTTGACCAGAGTTGACCAGAGTTAACTTTTTGACCAAAAGTCAAACTGTAAGTCAACCCTTGACCCAGATTGACCTAGTTTGACTTGGATTGACTTTTTGTGACCTTGTTTGACCTTGGTTGTCCTAGTGTGACCCAGTTTGGCACAGTATGACCTAGTTTAGCTTGGTGTGACTTAGTTAGACCTAGTTTTGACTTAGACTTGCATATCATGACTAGATTAGCTTTCCTTTCATTATTAAATCCTGTTTGGACTCATGGTTTCTCATCTTTAGGTCTGTGATATCTCTGAGCATCTGTTCACCTTATCAGCTCAGGACCACAGGCGAGTACATTTACTGATAGTTTTCATTGTCTTGATATCTGCTATATCCGATTCAGTTGTAGTGTCTTACTCGATTTCCAGTCACGATAGTTCACGGACTAGTATATGTTGGATCATGACATGGGATGTTGTTCCTAGATTTTTGTGGTATATTTGTACATTTTGTCTTATTCCCTGTGCTTATATAGACACTGATTCCTAAGGGGACTTGCTACCCTCTTATGGAATTTTGTGTCATGACGTGTCATGTCTGGATCCTTTATACTATTCGGGGACGGGAAGTTATTACTGGTTGTGTGATCAAAATCCCTACTAGTTCTATACACTCGTACTTATTTTTGTTCATGGCTATACCCTCGCTCACGACGGGTAAAGCCTGACCCCACTTGTTCATAACTTTCCATGGTGACCGGCCTTATTCTGGTCAGTTGTACATTTGTTCATAGCTGGTCAGATGGAAAGTCTGATCATGTTTTCCAAACCGATCACATAACGCTCTAATAATTCAAGGCACATTCTACATTTATTATCAAAGGAGGCTAAGTTTTGTTCGAAAGAAGGGTTACAACCCCGGTCCTTGTTTGGTTTAAGGGTTGTAACTCGATTTCCGAATAGTTCCTAAGTCATCATATATGTATAATGTCGTCCTATTCAGTACTTACATCTGTTATACATTTTCTGCTGATTTTACCCTGTGTTTTATATGTTCTACATGCTTTTATGCTATACTTTGATTGGAGGCTAGGTTCTGTTCGAGAGAATGATTACAACCTCGGTCCTTGTTTGGTTTACGGGTTGTAAGTCGACTTTCAAATGGCTCCGAAGTTTTCCCATATCTTTGTCTGGTATTTCATTATACTGTCTCTTATAATATTTGTCAATTCATATGGAATTGTTGTTAGTGTTTGTACTTGCTCATTTTTCTGACAGGATACCGTTGATATATTACAGATGTTTCTGAGGCAGGCTCCTCGACCTACTATGGGGTCGAGACAGATGGGGACTTAGGCCAGGACTGTAACCTGATAGTTGAGCCACTAGATTTTATACTCCCAGAGTAGTTAGCTTAGTTAGGCTTGCCTGGACTGCGATCCAGCTTTTGTTTTAGACTGTAGTAGTTTATATTCATATTTTGTGACTCTGTGATGTTGTTTGTTTCTCTCTAGCTGTGTTGGATGTTGAACTCATTTTCCGTTTTCACATCTATCATATTTCTATTTCGTGCTATCTATCCTAGTTTGTTTTTGTGATTGAGACTGTATTGCTATGTCACCTCCATTCGGAGTGTATATACTATACAGGTGCCTTTATACTGTTTAGTGTAGTTTTCATAGACGACCTATACAGCGTTCTACCGTCGATTCTGCCGGTAGGCTGGACATAACCGCGTGCTCGTGCCTCTAATCAGGGTACGGGTCGTAAAATATGGGAGGACGGTCGATGGATATGCGGTCGAGTTTTCTAGACTCAGTCGGTTTGCTCCTACCTTGGTGGCAACCGAATTAGACCGAGCCCAGCGATTACAGCAGGGGCTCCACCTAGAGATCATTATATCAGTGGAGCAGTTTGAGTACCAGACGTTTGATGCCGTCTTGCGAGCAGCGAAGAGGCATGAGTATACTTTACAGAGGATTGTAGATAGAAGCGAAGGACGGAAGAGGTCGCATGGGCAGATGTCCTAGTCTTCAGCACCAGTCCGGGCAGCTAGGGATTGACTATTGGAGCTCCTAGGAGGGCGACCACAGTTTCTTCGGTTCCACACTCGACGCTGGCGTATCTTCAGCAACAAAAGCAGAAGCAGTCTTCCGTAATGGGCTGCACTCATTGTGGGAAGCCACGATATATAGTATTCGAGTATCGTAGAGCTCAGGGATTGTGCTTGGTTTGTGGGGCACTGGATCACAAGATAGGGTCCTGTCCGAATAGAGCTAGTTCGTCGTCATCAAACAACCAGTCCATCAGTTAGGGATCCAGTACCAGTACAGCAGTAGTACCAGCCTCCGAGGCCATTTCTGTCTCAGGCTCAGCAGTATGCCCAAGCTCAGATTCAGAACAGGTAGAGTAGTCACCAGCAGAGGGGACCACGCACCAAGAGGATAGGACAGGCTATGGCTCTGACCGTGGTAGAAGAATTGGCATCAGGTGAGGTGGTAGCAGGTGCCATTCTCGTCAACTCTTTTCCAGTATCAGTATTATTTGATTCGGGTGCATCGCTTTCATTTATGTCTGTATGATTCGCAACACGGGTAGGACTAGAGCCCGAGTCATTATCAGTAAGGCTCAATATACTTACTGGTAACGGTCTTGTAGGGGTAGATAGAGTCAATTCCTCGTGTCGAATCGTAGTTAGCGGTAGAGAGTTTCCCGCTAGGTTGATAGAATTCTCGATGGCCGACTATGATGTGGTCCTAGGAATGGATTGGTTGAAGGATCAATATGCATGAATAGACTGCCATATTGGCATGATTATTTTTCGTATTCCAAGCGAACCAGAGTTTTTATTTTCCAGAGGCGAAGTAGAACCTTCCCCCAGTCTTACAGATGGCAGTAGCAGAGGCAGTTCAGTTTTCTAGAGTCGTTAAAGAATTCCAGACGTGTTCTCCAGAAAACTTCCAGGCATGCCGCCAGAGAGAGATAGAGTTCACTATCGACTTGATTCCGGGACTGCACCAGTGTCAGAGAGAGTCTACAGGATGGCACCTTCAGAATTGGAGATCTTGTACAAGATGATTGAAGAACTCAGAACCAAGGAATTCATTCGTGCTAGTGGATCACCTTGGGGAGCCCCGATGCTTCTTGTGAAAAAAAAGGATGGTACATCAAGATTATGTGTTGATTATCGTACCTTGAATTCTGTAACAATCAAGAACAGATATCCCCTACCAATAGATGATTTATTTGATCAACTCAGTGGGACAACAGTATTCTCGAAGATTTACTTACGGTCAGGGTACCATTAGATCAGAGTCAGATAACAAGACATCCCGAAGACAACATTCAGATCCAGATATAGGTATTGGGAGTTCCTTGTTATGCCATTTGGAGCGACCAATGTGCCAGCCGTATTTATGGACCTCATGAATCGTATCTTATGCCCTATTTGGACCAGTTCGTAATAGTGTTTATAGGCGACATCTTTGTCTATAGCAAGAATGAGGCAAGCATGAGCAACATCTTCTACGATGTAAAAAAGCTTTGGCTGTTAACGTCGGTCAGTCAACACCTACTACGATGGCACCTCCAGGAGCACAACATCCTAAGAAAGAATATTCCTTTGACGAGAACGACATCATGAGCATATTTGATTGTCTAATCAAAAGCAATAAGCTTCAACTGTCGAAGCAAAATGGCCATATAAAGTAGGTAAAACTAACAATCCTAAATACTGTACGTATCACGGGTTCATAGGACACCGACTAAGGCGTATTACGTGCTCAAAGGAAAGACCTAGGAGCTGATTAATGCCTCCATGATCACTCTCCATCAGGATGAGAAGACTATGACTGCCAATGTCGTCTCTCTTTGGCGACTTTCCTGCTCAACTTGTACAGGATGGAGTCGTCCCTATCCTGAAAGCCACTCTAGAGATCGTCAACCTCACGTCAGCACAAAGTGACGGTCTTGTCCCTCAGTCAACCGACAATGGAGAAATCATGTGGATCCATCCTAATTTGGTTGCTGATTTTGAGATGCTTGCTTCGTCTATAAAATCTAGAAAGACAACCAAATATAAGTCATGTCACATGACTTCACTTGGTGGTCATCATCTTCCACTTCTGATGCTACATTCATCCAGCAGTGGTTTCACTCCCTTCTGTCAAAATAATGATATCGAAGTCGAAGTTAACTACCAGCCAGCATTCCATCTATATAGTCAACAGTCCCGCGAACTGATGAACAAAATTGGGATATGACCTGCAAAAAGCTCCCGGCTTGAATGATGGAAAGGGGTGATCTCCTATACCTCTTTTCCTACGTCTTCAGCACAACCAGTCTCTGTTGGCCCATTGGTTATGGTCAAACCTGATTTTAGTAATTGATCAAACACTGTCTCGATATACAGAGCAACTCATGTTTACTCAAGATACTTGGACACTGATCAAGATTGGATATCTACTCAGTTCAAGCCCGAAGCTATGTTAGCCACTCGAGACTGTATTTCTTTATGCAATGTAATTTTTATTTTTATTGAGTTAGGAATACATTGTACACCGAGTCGTACTGGCAAATAGGCTATCAAAAATTGTTTTCAAAATTGACCTATATTTTGAAAAGACCTATATTTTGAAAAATATCTTATTTACAAAAGCTTCTGAAGGATTTCAAAAAGCCCAAAAATATTTTTTAAAATAAACCTGACCAACCCTGACAAAACACGGCCAGATTCGTCCAAGATGAACGTTATATGGACGTTGGTTTTTGAACTTGGTCTCCATTCAGTTGCGGTTTGTTATATAGAATTTTGTCCGAATTTTGCCAGAGTTCTCTTTGGAAAAACTACAAATAGAGAGGAATTCTGATCATTTCAAATCACTCATTCACTTTCATCTCTTCTCTTCTTAAGCTTATGTTTCTTCCAAAGAGTTTTCTAAAAGCTTTCATTTTCAAATACCATGTAGGACCGACTATAGGAACGAGTTGTAAAGCGTAATACTCTAGAGGGGGGTGAATAGAGTAGGCAGCGAAAATTAACTATTTAAAAATGTTAGTAACAAGATCACATAATATATATATCACAGATATGTAAATAAAAATAGAGTAGAGAGCAAACACAAACACAAGGATGTATACTGGTTTCTCTCTTGTGAGGACTAGTTTAGTCGGAAGAACTCTAGCTTCCAGTTGAATCAACTATGAAAAATCACCACAAGTTTTTATCCGAAGTTCTTGCAACTTCTACAACGCGAGCTTTGATCCGAAGTACTCGACCAACTTTAATATCTATCTTTAATCAAGCCTCTGAATACAATCAAATAAACTTCTAGACCGTACCGTACTGGCAAATTGACTAGAGGAATATAACTGGCTTAGAATTTGAAAATGAATAGCTCAGAACACTTTGGAAGAAGTAGTAGGCTTATAGAGAAGAGATATGAAAGTGAATTGGTGAGTTGAAATGATCGAAATTCTTCTCTATTTATAGTTTTTCTAAAGGCAGAATTCTGATAGAATTTGGGCAGAACTCTATGAGAAAATCTCGTTGGGATCCGTAACTGCAGGAAGACCAAGTTCAAAAAGCAACGTTCACTAACCGAACTCTGA
>JANAVB010029411.1:40000-41348 GCA_029216955.1 Iris pallida | reverse complement strand
CATCCCTTCCGAGAGTCGGGGTTTGTTGCACGTATTAGCTCTAGAATACTACGGTTATCCGAGTAGCAGTACCATCAAACAACATAACTGATTTAATGAGCCATTCGCAGTTTCACAGTCTGAACTTGTTCATACTTACACATGCATGGCTTAATCTTTGAGACAAGCATAGATACTGGCAGGATCAACCAGGTAGCACGTCCTCGTCGACGCCGGCTCGCCCGGCCGCTCGGGGCGAGGGACGTTGGCGGGGCCGGCCGTCGTGTCGTCGAGAGCGGCGTAGAGTAAAACCGTTCGGGTCCGGGGCCGGGGGCGGATCGCCCCGAGCCCCTCCGCGTCCACGCATCCGCGAGCCCTACACACGCGGCACGAGTGCCCAGCCGGTCCAGACGAGCCGACGTAGGGCCGTGACTCGGGGGCATCGAGTGGCGCGAGTTCGGGTGCCCTCCCGTTCCCGCACGAGGCGGAAGGGACGGCTCGGAACATACTCAACGGGGCGTTTCCCGAATGCGATCGGGTTGCTGCACGGGCAACTCGGGTGTCGCGGCGAGGCCGGGAACCGACTGAAGGGCCGTCGCATCGGCAGTTGGCTGCACGGAAGCAGGGAGCCTGCCGAGGCTAGCGGGTCCAATACCACTCACGTGCCGACACGGCCGCACCCGGGGCTGCCGCACGCTGCCCGAATCGTACCCCGCGGGGAGCCGTATGGCTCGACCCGCGGGAGCACGAAGGGTCAGCTTCGCAGCTGCCCCGGGCGCTCCGCCGAGCACGACGAGGAAATTCGCTCGTTTCCATCTCGTGGTGAGGCGACGGTCGCGCTGCACGTGAAGGCGACATCGGTAAGCTCGCTGCACGAGGGTCCACGGTCGCGGGGGGGTCGACCTGCACCGGGCGAGGCGACGATAAGCTCGTTCGGACGGCATCGCATTCCTGCTGCGACGCAATTTTTTTCGCCCGCAACGGGCAGTTTCTGCCGCGCACCCGCGTCCCGTGGCCTCGCACGGGACCTTCGCACAAGGGTCCGTGGTGCAGCAGCGGGCCTTGCTGCACCGGGCGCGTCAACGATAGGGTCGTGGGGGATTCGTCGCACAGCATCCCATTTTGCCCGCAAAGCCGCACCTACTCAAAATTTGTTGCGCCGCCCAAATTTCAGCTCAACTCGCTTCCCCCTAATAGATTTGCAGTTTTATTGTTGGCTGACTCCGGGGTACCAAAGTGCTTGAGGAGCTTGTCATTTTTGGGGAAAACGCGCCAACCTCCAGCTCGGTCGGGGGGGTTCGAAAATGGCAGAGTTGCGGCAGATTCTGTCGCACGGGCTGAGAGCTGCGCGCCGCGCAGAAACAGCTGC
>JANAVB010029411.1:7500-10000 GCA_029216955.1 Iris pallida | reverse complement strand
AAATTTCAGCTCAACCTCGCTTCCCCCTATAATAGATTTGCAGTTTTATTGTTGGGCTGACTCCGGGGTACCAAAGTGCTTGAGGAGCTTGTCATTTTTGGGGAAAACCGCGCCCAACCTCCCGCTCGGTCGGGGGGGTTCGAAACTGGCACGAGTTGCGGCAGATTCTGTCGCACGGGCTGAGAGCTGCGCGCGCGCGCGCAGAAACAGCGCAACGCCTCGCCTCGCGCTGGGACGCGAGCGAGGCGGGCGGCCCGTGCAGCCGTTCGATGCGCTGGTCGCCTCAGCGCGCCGCCGCGAGCCCGTGCTCGCCGATGCAGCCTGTCAGGCCCACGCCGTGGGCAGAAACTGCCGCGCGACAGAAAACGTCGCGAACCGTCGCGCACCCAAGCCAGCAAGCGCCCCGGTCGCTGGATCGCCGCGCGCGGTGCAGCCGTTCGACGCGCGTGCACCCCCCGCGCGCACGGGATTGTGGCGCGCGACGAACATCCCCCCTTCACCACCTACTCCCCTATAATAGATTTGCAGTTTTATTGTGGGGATGACTCCGGGGGACCAAAGTGCTTGAGGAGCTTGTCATTTTTCGCGCGCAGCCGCAGGCCGCGCCCGTGCTCGCCGATGCAGCCTGTCAGGCCCACGCCGTGGGCAGGAATCGCCGCGGGGCAAACGAAGTGCCGCGAGGCACACAAACCGCAGCATATGCGCACCCGGTCGATCCCGTGCAGCCGATAGGGCCTGTCAGGCCCACGCCGTGCACAGAAAATCTTCGTGCGCGCTGAAACTGCTGCAACGCATGCGTTTCTGTGTCCCGTGCGGCCGACAGGGCCTGTCAGGCCCACGCCGTGCACGGAAATTCTTCGCATGCGCAGAAACTGCTGCAAACGCTTGCATTTCCGTCCCCCGTGCGGCTGATAGGCCATGTCAGGCCCACGCCGTGCACGGACACTGGTTGCGTGTGCAGTAACTGCTGCAACTTGAGGGTTCCTCGATCCCGTGCGGCCGACAGGGCCTGTCAGGCCCACGCCGTGCACAGAAATTAATCGTGCGCGCAGAAACTGCTGCAACGCTTCCATTCCTCTGTCCCGTGCGGCCGATAGGGGCTGTCAGGCCCACGCCGTGCACAGAAATTCTTCGTGTGCACAGAAACTGCAACAACGCTCGCATTCCTCAGTCCCGTGCCGGCCGATAGGCCCCGTCAAGCCCACGCCGTGGGCAGAAGAATTGTCGCGCGACAGAAAACGCCGCGAATCGTCGCGCAAGCAAAATTCGCAAGCGCGCGCTCGCTAAATGGCCGCGAGCGTGGAGCCGTTCGACGCGCCGTGCGCCCCCCGTGCTCGCTGCGCGCGACGAACATCCCCCCTTCACCACCTACTCCCCTATAATAGATTTGCAGTTTTATTGTGGGGATGATTCCGGGGGACCAAAGTGCTTGAGGAGCTTGTCATTTTTCGCGCGCAGCCGCAGGCCGCGCCCCGTGCTCGCCGATGCAGCCTGTCAGGCCCACGCCGTGGGCAGGAATCTGCCGCGGGGCAAACGAAAGTGCCGCGAGGCACACAAACCGCAGCATATGCGCACCCGGTCGATCCGTGCGGCCGATAGGGCATGTCAGGCCCACGCCGTGCACAGAAAATCTTCGTGCGCGCAGAAACTGCTGCAACGCATGCGTTTCTGTGTCCCGTGCGGCCGATAGGGCCTGTCAAGCCCACGCCGTGCACAGGAATTGTTTCGTGTGCGCAGAAACTGCTGCAACGCTTGCATTCCTCTGTCCCGTGCGGCCGATAGGGGCTGTCAGGCCCACGTCGTGCACAGAAATTGTTCGTGCGCGCGAGAAACTGCTGCAATGCTTGCGTTTCTGTGTCCCGTGCGGCCGATAGGGCCTGTCAGGCCCACGCCGTGCACAGGAATTCTTCGCATGCGCAGAAACTGCTGCACCGCTTGCATTTCTGTGTCCCGTGGTGCGATAGGGCCTGTCAGGCCCACGCCGTGCACAGGAATTCTTCGTGTGCGCAGAACTGCTGCAACGCTTTGCATTTCTGTGTCCCGTGGTGCCGATAGGGCCTGTCACGCCCACGCCTGTGCGCAGAAATTCTTCGCGGCGCGCAGAAAACTGCTGCAACGCATGCGTTTTTCTGCGTCCCGTGCGGCCGATAGTGCCTTGTCACGCCCACGCGTGCACAGAAACTGTTTTGCGTGAGCAGAAACCTGCAGCAACTCGGGGTTCCTCCGTCACGTGCGGCCGATAGGGCCTGTCACGCCCACGCCGTGCGCAGAAATGTTTGCGTGCGCAGAAACTGCAGCAACTCGTGGGTTCCTCCGTCCCGTGCGGCCGATAGGGCCTGTCAGGCCCACGCCCGTGCACGGAAACTGTTTGCCTGTGCGCAGAAACTGCAGCAACTCGTGGGTTCCTCCGTCCCGTGCGGCCGATCGGGCCTGTCAGGCCCACGCCTGTGCACGAAATTGTTTGCGTGCGCAGAAACTGCAGCAACTCGTGGGTTCCTCC
>JANAVB010029410.1:15000-20000 GCA_029216955.1 Iris pallida | reverse complement strand
GGTGGGCTGAGATGAGAGCTGGGTGCAGGCGCAGGGCCTGCCACCCATTATGCATATGTTATGTTTATGAATGGTCGGTTGCGTGAATCATATGTTTGATTATGTTAAGTTCTAACCACTGCAGGCTAAGGTAACGGGACGGAGATGAGCACGAACACTATATTTATGTTTCATGTTATGGCTGACTGTGTCTGCTGCAGGAACACGGTACGGGACACAATTAAGATAAGTTGCTATGCATGAGTATTGCTATGAAACTGATCCTAAGGCTAAATAGAAAGACCACAAATTAAGATGCATGCTCACTAAATAACTAAGTGTTTGGTTTGGGTGTGAGCGGGTCTTGATCAGTGCGAAGCGAGGACGAAAGCACTAAACCCCCACTAGTTTATGTGCAGGTTCAGGTTATGATCAGCTCGGGGCGGAGCTTGGCTTGGACGTGCCGAGGCATGGAGTCCTTGGCGTTCAAGAGGAGCTTCCGCATATGCGTTCGGACTTGCGACATGGAGATGTTCGGCCGAAGACTACTTGGTGGCTATAAAGGGGCATAATGTATGGAACAATGTAATCCTTTGTGAGCTAAGAGAGATCATGAGCGTTGTAGCCAATTGGCATTTTATGTTGGGCTATTCAGAGCCTTTGTAACCTTCAGTTCAATATTAATAAAAGAGATTCTTATGTTTCACTTGTTTTCTTCCGCTGCTTATGTTATCGATTTGAGATAGTTCTATGTGAACCTGTTATCTTGCCTTGCACGAGCGCAACCCCAGGCTCGTGCGGCATCACGCCCCAGCGAGGACGATGATTCGGGTTAAATCTAGCGAGGACGAGCGATTTCCCGGGTCGGGGCGTGACAAGTTGGTATCAGAGCGGTTCCATCCTTTGGACCGTGCGTGAATCTCTTTGACCCTCAGTTGCTTCGTTATCGAATTCAGTTGACTCTAAGTTGTTTCCGCAACCGCATGGCTCATGGATCTGCTCGACGCTACATTGGATGTTCCATACAATAAGTCTATATTAAGTGAGTACGTCTGCCACAAGTATGTCGTGACTATTACGTGATCTCCGGGTGCCATCAGAGAGTGTTGGTTGCACGAGGTGCAACGGGTTATGGGATGTTGATCGCACGAAGTGCAACGAATATGGTGATGTTGGTTGCATGAAGTGCAACGATATGTGTGGTCGGTCGCACGAAGTGCGAGGAGCTATGTGTTATCGGTCGCACGAAGTGCGAGGCGTTATGTGTTGGCGGTATGTGTTGTTGGTTGCACGAAGTGCAACGGGTCGATATGTGAGGCGATACGTGTTATGTGACTACGGAAATAGTTATGTGTTATCGGTTGCACGGAGTGCAGCGAGTCGTGAATCGTTCGTTGCATCAGCGCAACGAGTCGGTATGGTATGATACGTGTTATATGGCTATGCGGATGGATAGCGATATGTTATACGAGATTGAGTAAAGACCTTAAGTATCGAGACTAAGTTATTGCACGAGCTGCAACGTGCGGGATTCGAAAATCGCGGATGCGATTATATGAGTTGAGTTGGTTGCTAGGTCGAGTTTGAGTTGGCGAACGTTATGTTGGCCGTATGTCGCGTTGAGCTTTGAATAAGCGAATGTTGCGGGTGGGATCGAGATGATCGCCATGGTACGGTTAGATTGAATGAGTTCCAAACTTAAGCTAACGTTAGAGCTGGGATCGGAAGGATCACCCTACGGGACGGTTAAGTTGAGATAAAAGTCGGACCTATGCGAAGTGTGATGTCGAGTAACGACTCGATTCCGAGTGGTATATGCAATACCAACTATGCGAGCAAGTATGGTGAAGTATTGTATCGATAACGATAGGCTCGATCCTGAGTGGTATATGGAATACCACTTGGCGATAGCTATGTTAAGCCGGTTGGTGACTTGCGATAGGTTACGTAGAGACGATTATGTTACTACGATATGATTGTCCGCAACGGACGGAGTAGTACTGAGACTTGAGTAGAAATGACTTGATAGAAGTCGATGCGAGCATGCCTCGATGAATTGAGTTGAATGATTATGTGAGAAGTTGCATCTATGGATGGTACGTCGGACGAGGATTCGTTAAGCGTAAGTCGAATGATAGGCTGAACATTGCGAACGAATGTTACGTTAAGGAAATGGTCGACCCGGTCGAACTTATGTTGAGTTAGTACGGAGACGTCTTCGGAACGAATTGAGTAGGTACGGAGAAATTGTACGAACGAATTTGGGTTAATGCAGTGAGTCGGTAGCACGATTTGGAAGTACGAGTTAGGGATATGAGAAGTGATTTGTGCAAGATTTGATTCGTATTCGAGTTCGGATAATGGCAATGATTGCAACGGGTTTGAGCTTATGAGAAAGGAAGATGTTCAAGTTATGCATATCGACGATGGTATTGAGGCGTATCAAAGACGATATGCAATAACTCGGGGATACTCTGATCGAATGAACGAAAATTATGTTGAGCATTGTTGTTGGATGAATAAGATGCAAGTTAAGTTGATGGCAGTTTGAATGATAACGATAGGAACGCTTCGGAGAAATTGAGAGTGAATGGATGTTACTCGGATGAAAACGAAAGTGTATGGATTGCTTCGCAGATCACCACTATGTTGACATTCTTGTCTTGAGCGAGCGCAACACCAGCCTCGCACATGCGTCACGTCAAAATTAGCACGATCATTCCGCGTGAGCACTGGTATGGTGATTCATCCAGTGGGGATGATCGAACTTGCAAGGCGTGGCAATTTGGATATGGATTTGTGGTTTGATGCGAAGGTGGAATTGAGGATTGTGCGATGTTGTTGACGGTAGTATACGAGTGATTCGAGTAGCAGCGGCGCATTAGTTGCACAGGAGTAGGGAAATTTCGGATTGGTATGTCGGATTGGATAAAGTCAAGTCCCATAGGAAGTGTTGCGAATTGATTTGGCTCCGCAATAGGATATAGCATGGTTCGTTGTAACTGTCCCTCGTTGATGATCTTCAATTATCGAGCGTAGTTTCGGGGCAGATGACCCTAGAAGACTTAACCGCCAAATCAAGTGAATGTGGAAAACCATAGGATGACCCTAAAGAAGTCGCGTAAGAAATTTTGTCGAAGATAAGGAATGATGTAGTGCATGTTGAGGATAAGTCTAAGCGAGTGAGTATCGTGTCTCGAAAGTTTGCGAGTACTAAGAATCGATATGGTTAGAAAAGTTATGTTGGAACGAGTAGATGTTGAGGAACGTGCTTAAGCGTAGTGACGCGGTAAGGCGATTGCAAGGATTCTGCAATGCGCGAGAGCGACGGATAGAGGAACGACCCTAAGAGTTGTGTCGTAGGTCGGCTTAAGTAACGGTTAGGCTATGTGTGTCGGGCGCACGATCGATGTTACGAAACGAACGAGTCGAGACTGAATCGAAGTCTAAGTAAAGGATTCGTACTCGGTCGAGTATCGGGGATGAGCGTATCGTAAGAGACCTTGGGTCGGAAAGATTGTTGCCTTTGAGCATCGTAGACTCAAGTTGACCTCTTGTGTCGAAAGAGCGCGAGCATGATGTCTGGATAAGTTACCTAGCGGGGGTAGCCCCAGACTCGATGCGCGGGTAGTTCGAGAACGTAGATCGTGTTGAGATAGTTGCGTGCGAGACTTAGTACGGATTGTAGACAAAGGAATTGGTGACATGTTGACATAGTCCATGTTGTTAAGGCTAAGCGTTATGAATGATTTGATGAAAGACTTGAGTTATATGAGAGATAGGAAACGGTTGGGCGAATAGGCGTTGCGGAAGCTCGTTGCGATCGGATGCACAATGACTTATGCAATGCATGCGTTAGGTGGCCGACGAGAAACTTGTGAGATTGAAGTTATGGTTTGAATCAAGTTATGTACAGAGATATTTAGTAGAGGATCGCATGTTATGGCATGATGCATACGAGATGGAGAATAGGCGCTAAGATTTGACTAAGTCGAGTACGGACCGATGGATGTTTGAGGATTTAAGTTGAGTTTGTTAGTTGTCCCGATATCCTACAACTGAGCTTGGCTGAAATGCATATATTGGTGGGACGCCTAAAATATGTGTATGATCCAGACTGAGTTGTATGATTCAACGATAGTAACACGTGATCGTGAAGCGATCTATGCGAGGCACTTGGATTAAGTGTTGGTTTCGGTTCGAGGACGAACCTGATTTTGAGTGGTATATTATGTAATGCCCCGCTCCGCATCGGTGCATTACGATGAGTCGTTGACTCGAAGAGTTGCGTTGACCCGATAAGGTATCGATGCGAATCGATGCAAGTGTTGCGTTGGCCAAAGGTAAGCTTTGAGTCGGTTGGAATCTATGAATCGAATCGATGCAAAGGATAAGTCCCATTTGAGCAAGTGCTGATGTTAGTTGATCTGGTGTGCAGGCTATGCTTCTACGCTGGACGATAAGAGGTCGGCATCTTGCCTTATGCAATGAAGTGTCCGCGAAACTAAATCGAGGCCCTGCAACGGATTGTGGCATGGGCGCGATAGGCCAAATCGACCGAGTAGAGCAAAGGAATGGCTAAGTCCGGGAGTTAGCTATGCGATCGAGTTATGGAAGCGAGGCGCTTCAATCGGCGAGGCGGCAAGGCGTATCGGCTTAAGGTGGGCGGGTTCTTGACTCTCTCTCCCTATTCCTTCACGTCTTAATAAAATCATGTTATGGTATGCGTAAGATGTTATTGAGTTAGCGAGCGTGGCTCGGCGAGTAAGTGTCTAAATATATGTTGAACACTAAGATAGAACATTGAACAATCGAACAATTGAAGCGACGTGCATCGAGTGCACGAGTCGCGGTAGGGCAATGACGGTAGAACATTGAAAGACAATAACGAGATGTGCATCATGTGCACGGCTCCGAGAACATTGAACTCTAGGCGTAGAATATTGATTATGGTGCTGAGCGTGCCTTTGCGCACTTAAGCTACGAAATGACTAAGTAAATACGGAGTAGGCTATGCGAAT
>JANAVB010029409.1:0-36244 GCA_029216955.1 Iris pallida | reverse complement strand
AAATAGAATCAATTACCCTAGTAGCTGAAAGTAAAGGACGGCGACTTGCTGAGCTGAAGGCTGAAATTACTCGCCTCCACAAGAGTTTGAAGAAGAAACTGTTATCACCAACTGGGATTGAACAATTTAATGCATTGATTGAAGAAAGGAATGAGTATGAGACCACTCATAGTGAAGAGATCACTCGCAGGACGTAGATATGCCCATTTTTGATGAAGACAGCGGGGGAGGAGCAAGAAAGATGTAGCCTCATACACGAAAAGAGCTGCAGACATTGAAGCAGCAAATTGACAATCTGATTGTCCCTCCTTCTTGATTTTGTATTTGGGTTTTATTGCTGTAGCTGCATTTTGTAATGTCTCATTTTTGATATAAAGGATATTTTGTTGTGGCTCCATTATTTATTGCATATCTTATTCAGATATAAATATAGATGATATGATATATTTATTGACATTTATCGAAAACGACAAATTGCTGATATAGAAGATGAACGATGATGAATCGTCAATGTATATGAAAATAAATGAACGGGAATACCGTCAAGTAATGATGAAAGAACGGGTAAATCGTCAAATGATATTGAAAATGAACGAATTAACCGTCAAATGATAATAAATGAACGGGTTAACTGTCAAAATAGATGAACAGATGAACCGTCAGATATTAACGAACGGACGAACCGTCGGATGAGTGAAATAAATGAACGGATGAACCGTCAGGTGTTTAATAAACGGACGAACCGTCGGATGAATATGATAAATGAACGGATGAACCGTCAGGTATTTAATGAACGGACAAACCGTCGAATGAATGTGATAAATGAACGGATGAACCGTCAGGTATTTAATGAACGGATGAACCGTCGGATGAATGTAATGCTTCATTAATTGAGGAACTTCTGTCTATAAATATAGCAGAAATCTGACAGGAATGAACACTTCTACTCTTCAACATAAAAATGTCTTCTGGAGAAGCATCTAAGAAGGTTGAGACTGTCTCGAAGGTTCAGAAGGGTATTGAAGAACACCCTGCCGATCCAGTTCAGCCAAAGGAAGCAGAAGCAGGCGAAAGTTCGTCTGCACCCCAGCCACCACGGGACATTTTGGACTTCCTGCTCGAACCAGGAAAGACTAAAGAAGAAGAAGCCATAAGGATGGCCGCCTGCAAGTTTCTTGTGGGATCCAGCAAGGAGGTTTTTGGCTCTTTTGCTGACCGCATTTTTGAGAAGGACGGCAGTGGCCCTCGCCCCAATGTAGAAAAAGATGATAGTGACCTTTAATATGTACTATCCTATAATAAAATTTGAATTTTATTCATGAACTTGATTTTGTCTGATAATTTACAAGTATTTACATTTATACATAATACTTCTTTAAGAATTTGCCATTGATAGGCATCATAGCAACTCGACCATCAAGTTCTGAAAGTTGATAAGCTCCGTTTGAGAAGACTTTGCTCACAACATAGGGACCTTCCCATTTCGCATCAAATTTCCCTTTGCTCATATGAGTCATAGTCATAGGACGTCTGACCGTTAGAACAAGTTCTCCTTGCTGAAAGGCTCTGACCTTCACTTTACGATTAAATGTCTTTGAGATGCGGGCTTGGTATAACTCAATATGCTGTTGAGCCATTAACCGCTTTTCATCCAATGCTTCTAACTCTTGAAGTCGAAGAAGGTCATTATTTTCTGTGGTGAGCTCATTGGCAATAGCAATCCTTAAAGAAGGAATTTGTAACTCCAAAGGAAGGACAGCTTCACAGCCATACACCAAAGAGAAAGGTGTAAAGCCTGTAGGATTACGGACTGTAGTTCGATAGGCCCAAAGGCATTCGCCAAGTTTCTCGCTCCAATTCCGTTTGTTAGTAGATACAAATTTCTTA
Organism: Iris pallida; assembly: GCA_029216955.1. Classification (NCBI taxonomy): domain Eukaryota; kingdom Viridiplantae; phylum Streptophyta; class Magnoliopsida; order Asparagales; family Iridaceae; genus Iris; species Iris pallida. The sequence goes on along the minus strand of JANAVB010029409.1, from coordinate 34,357 downwards.
AGGAGCTTAATAATGGTTTTGTTAAAAGCTTCAGCTAAACCATTAGCAGCAGGATTGTAGGCCGTCAAAGCAATATTGTTAATCCGATGATCATCGCAGAATCTAGTGAACTTCTGACTAATGAATTGAGGTCCATTGTCATGAATGATTCTGCGAGGTACACCGAATCTATAGATGACATGGTGTTTAACGAAGTTGATGACACTGCTAGTCTTGACTTCAGCCAGAGGTATAGCTTCAGCCCACTTGGAGAAGTAATCGGTTATCACCAATATGAACCGATGTCCTCTAGAAGAAGGAGGATTAATAGGACCTATGATGTCCATACCCCAAGCTTCAAAAGGCTAGGAAGCAGCAGTCGGGTGTAAGAATTCCGAGGGTTGATGAATGAAGTCTGCATGGATTTGACAAACACGACATTTCCTTGCATATTCAATGGCATCTGATACCATAGAGGGCCAATAATAACCCATACGTCGGATGCGATCCTGTAACTTAGGACCAGGTTGATGTGCTCCACAGACGCCATCATGAGCTTCACGTAACACTTGTTTGGCTTCATCACCAGCTAAACAGCGTAGAAGAAGACCATCATAAGTTCGCCGATAGAGTGTTTTGGTGGTTTGATTGTAATAAAATCGTAGAGATCGACGTTGAACGCTTGTAGCCTCCTTAGGATCTTCAGGGAGTATGTCATGTACTACGAAATCGATAAAAGGAGTTCTCCAATCGTCATCAATAACATTGACTTCAGCAAGATTACTAAATTCAATATTACGATTATTTTCAATACAGAACAGTTCTCGGTTAGAAATAACCACCACCTGATGTCTTTTGATGGGGATGGCTAAGACAGCTGCAAGATTGGCCAAAGCATCGGCTTCAGTATTGCAAGCTCGTCGAACATAGTCGATGAAGAAGGCTTTGAATGATGTAGCTATATTGATTGCCGCTTTATGATAAGGCACCAGGTCTTGATGACGGACTTCATAGGTTCCTCTAACATGGTTCACAACCAGTTTAGAATCACCATAGACTTCCAAATATTCAACATTCAGTTGTTTAGCTAGCTGAAGGCCGACAAGTAAGGCATTGTACTCTGCCACATTGTTGGACCAAGGTTCATCTAAAGAGTAGGCTCTTTGGATAGTTAATCCGTCTGGAGAAACGAGAACAACTCCAACACCTGCCACTATAGCACCATTTGGTCCAATTCTTGATGCACCATCAAAGAATAAACGCCAGGTTGGAAACTCTTCGGAGATCATGTTGACTTCTAATGTCTCGTCAGGAATTTCATCATAGAGTTTAGATGTCTCAGGCACAGGATGAGCTGCTAAGAAGTCCGCCAACGCTTGACCTTTGACAGACTTTTGTGGAATATACACCATGTCATATTGAGCTAGCAGGATTGCCCATGTAGCCAACCGAGAATTAAGTGTACTAGGTTTCTTCATGAGTACCCGGAGAGGGTTAACTCGAGATATAACATGAATAGTTTGACCAATGATATAATGCCTCGTCTTTTGCACAGCAAACATGAGAGCCAGGCATTCTTTCTCGACCGGACTATAACGGTGTTCAGCACCAATCATAGTTCGGCTAAGATAGTAGATAGCTTGTTCATGGCCTTCTTTGTTCTTTTGGGCAAGTAAAGCACCCAATGAATGGTCCATAGCACGGACATACATCAAGAATGGAATGCCAGAGATAGGTGGCACCAAAACTGGTAGGTTCATAAGATATTGTTTGATATCGTCGAATGCTCGTTGACACTCTTCAGTCCAAATAAAAGATACACCCTTCTTCATTAGTTGAGTGAATGGTCTGCAGCGTCCAGACAAGTTCGAAATAAATCGCCTGATGTACGCAAGTCGGCCTTGGAATCCTCGTAGCTCTTTTAGGTTGCGTGGAGGACGCATCTCTTGGATGGCTTTGATCTTCTCGGGATCCACGTGTATACCCTTAGAGGTAATGACGAAGCCGAGAAATTTGCCACTAGAGACACCCAAGAATGACTTGGTGGGATTCATCTTGAGCTGATGTTGACGTATGAGATTAAATATTGTTCTCAAATCTTGGATGTGATCTTCTTTTAGACGACTTTTAACAGCAATATCGTCAACGTAGCATTCGACTGTTTTACGAAGATGTTCTCTGAAAATGGTACTCATGGCCCGTTGGTAGGTTGCACCAGCGTTCTTGAGACCAAATGGCATCACTGTGTAACAATAGACTCCTCGAGGAGTGCGAAAAGATGTATGCTTTTCATCTTCAGGATGCATTTTGATCTGATTATATCCGAAAAATCCATCCATAAAAGATATTCTTTCGAACCCACAAGTATTGTCAATCATGACGTCTGTGATAGGAAGAGGAAATTCATCTTTTGGACATGCTTCATTGAGATCTCGGAAATTGATGCAGACTCGAACTTTTCCAGTTTTCTTCAAAACTGGGACGACATTGGCTACCCAATCAGGGTGCTGCTCTTCTCGAATAAAGCCACAAGCGATGAGCTTCTTGACTTCATCATCAATTGCGTCCATCATTTCAGGCTTAAATTGCCTTTGTTGCTGTTTGACTGGTTTAGCATTAGGAAGAATGTTCAGTTTGTGAGTAGCAATCTTGGGATCTAAACCTGGCATGTCTTCGTAACTCCAAGCAAAGACGTCTATATATTCTTTAATAAGAAGAATCAACTCTTGCTTATCTGCTTCTGGAAGATTCTTGCTAATAAAGATTGGCCGAGGTGACTCTCTTTTCCCTACATCAATTTGAATTAGTTGATCTTCAGTAGGAGGTTCACGTTGTTCAAAACGAAGTACCCATTGGTTATCCATATGTTGAACCCAAGGATCTGTTTCCGGATTTTCTTCAACATCTTCATCACAGCCTTCTGGTAGTTCAACGGAGACCATGTTAGAAGATACGATTATACGATGGACTTCACCGATGCTGGTATCAGAATCCCATGATCTGGAATCAGAAGAATTAGAACGTTCTTCACTATCTGATTCAGAAGCCGCTGGGGATAACAGTGGAGGAGAAGTATATCCGAGACCTTTCTTGGTCCTGTCATAATACATTTGTGATTTTCCGTTTGGAACTGTTGTACGAATGGGAGTTCGTCTACCTTTACCATAGTTAAGACCGCTCTTGAAGTCGTAACCCATCTTTCGGAGGATGTCTTTTGATTGTTGACTATAACGATGGAACTGGAGACGTCCCGTATCGTTAACTTTGCTATCATCCGTATAGTTAATCTTTGTTTCCGGTCTTTTATATAAAAATGTTGGACTTTCACCTTTCTTCAAAGAAGGGTGAATACGGTAAGAGTCATCTGGATCTTCAAGCGAGACTTCTGTCTGAAGAGATTGTACGACTCCCAGTGTAATTGATTGGAAGCTATCTAACATATCCAAATAACTTTTAGTATAATAAATAACATTAATATACTGGAAAGTAGGTGCTTTTTCATTGATTTGTACATCAGTATTTATAACAGGACCTTTAACCTTAGCAGGTTTGGTCAAATTGATTACAAGAGGGGGAGAAGAAGAACGTGGAGGAGGCTTGTTACGACGGAGATCGATAACAAGTGGCTCAGAAGAGGTGAGCTCCCTTTTTTCCTTGTTGCGATTTAGATCAACAACAAGTGGCTCAGAAGGAATGAGCTGCTTTTTGTCTTTGTTACGACGTAAGTCGATAACAAGTGGCTCAGAAGAGGTGAGCTCCCTTTGATTTTCATCAGCATCAACTGATTTCTTTTGAACTGGTAAGTGAATAACCAGTGGCTTGGAAGATTGAGGATGAGAAACTCGCCCCTTAACAGGTATGATAAGAGTGTCTTGAGGTACTGCTTTTTGATCTTCTTCAGTATCCATAGCCAATACCACCTTCATAAATTCATCCTTGTACATACGAGCATCGTTGCAATAAGCTTCAACACCCTTGAAAGGATAAAGGTCCGCAACTTCCTTATGAACTTGTCCTTTGTCATCAACGTATTTAAAGCATTGATGAAGAGTTGATGGAACGACATTGTGTTCATGGAGGAATGGCCTTCCCAGGAGAGCATTGTAAGAACAACCATGATTGTCAATGATATAAAAGGTCACCTTTGTGCGAAGATTGCCTATTTGAAGTTTTAGGCGGATCTTGCCCAAAGGTTCACTCTTTCCTTGGTTAAATCCCAGAATAGTAGTGATCGTGGTTGAAAGACTATGTACTGGTATCTTCAATGCATCTAGCATTGTCTTTGGCATGATACTAAGTACAGATCCTGGATCTATCAAGATACGATCAACCTTCATTGAATCTATATATCCTGTATAGTAAAGAGGACGATCATGTCTATTATCTTCCATTAGCATATCATCCTGAGTGAAGGTAATATTTGGGATCAGTTCCAAGACACTATGACTGTGATGACAAGAGACTGGTTCTGATTCTGGCTTCTTGAGAAGAGTTAAGCAAGTTTCAGCCTGCATCAGAGCTTCACTTAGAGTTTCTCGTGTCTCTTTGGAAAGACGCAAGAGTTCAAAGATTGACAGCCTAGCTGGTGTATTGGCTAATTGAGCCAATATATCAAAGTTGTAAGGCTTTTCAAGCCCATTAGGAGATAACTTCTTTAGAGGTTTGTCAAATCGAACTTGTTGCTTGCCTTTGTCAGCCGTTGTTGGCTTAGGAGGAATTGATACTACAACTGGTGAAGATGTAGAAGGGACCTCTTCAGCAGATGCAGGTTGTGCCGGATCAGGTTCGGAAGAAGAAGCAGGATCCTTTTGACCCTCAGAATGATCTTTCAAATAAGCTTTCCCTGATCTGGTGCCTAACAGAATCTCTTCGTCAACAATGGGATCAAAAGAAAACCATGTTGCAAATCTTGGTTTTGCCTTTAGAACGAGTTTTCTTCTTGGAAGATATCTCAAATTCTGGAGCAAGATCAGGATGGATCCACATAATTTCACCATTGTCAAGAGACAAGGGAATAAGACCTTCATTGGATGGAAGCGGAAGATTCTCAATCTTAAATTGGAATGACACCATGCTGTATCATCTGCGGAGGAAAATCTCCAAATTGGACTGAAACCATATTTGTAGTAACAGTCTTCTCATCTTGTTGCAAAGTGACTACATCAGCATTAACAAGCTCTTGAATCTTACCTTTGAGCACATAGCATGCTCGAGTAGGATGTCCAATAAATCGGTGATAGACACAATACTTGGGATGATCAGTCTTATTGACTTCATCAGGTTTCTTTGGATCAGGGAGTTGAATTTTATTGCTTTTGAGTAAACATTCGAAGATACTTGCAGTGTCATTTTCGTCAAAGGAATATTCTACCTTCGGACGAGGTTCCCTCGGTGGAGGTGCAGAAGGAGTAGGAGTAGATGTAGGTGGGGCCACATTGACAGCCAAAGATTCTTTATTTTTGTTCAAGTTAATGTTTAAAGTCTCTTTCGCTTTGCGATTGTTCTGGCGATTGCCACCACCTGAATTCTGATGCTCATCGCGATCAGGGTTAGACATTTGTACCCCCAATTGTTTGAACTTGTCGGCACTTACTTCAGCAGCTTTGGCGTTGACGATGAATAAGGGCCAATCTTGGAATTGGGTAGATCCCGTCCACATACTGATAATAGGTAAAAGATTTGCCTTACAAGTATCAATAGTGACAGCAGCTGGAGTCCCTGGAGGCATTTTCAAAGCTTCACGGCGGAACCGTTCAATAAAGCTCTCAGCAGTTTCATTATGTTTTTGTTTGATTTTGTTGAGAGCTGACATAGTCATATCATTAAACCCTTCATAGAACCGTTCCAGAAAGATTTGTTTAAGACCTGAAAAGGATGTGATGCAACCATCGGGCAAACTTCTGTACCAGTCGTATGCTACGTCGGCTAAACAACCGACGAACACTCTGGTAAAAAGAGCATCATTTAGCTGAAGTTGAACAGTCATTACCTCAAAATGATTGATGAATTGACTCGGGGAAGTACTGCCATCGAACAGAGAGATTGTAGGGATTTTATACTTTGGAGGAAACGGGACGTCCTTCCATTCAACCGGATAGGGCTGTTTAATCCCCAACCTTTGTAGATTGTCTTTCTCTTTAAATGCTTCAAACTGGGTTCGTAAGAGTTTGACAGCTTCATTGGCATCTTCTGATGAAGAAGAAGGAGCAGGTTGAGTTGTAGTGGTAGGAGGAGGAACAGCGTTGTAAGCACTACCCCCAGCTCCTGAATGGCTAGGCGTAGTTTGTACTTGCACTTGTACAGGAGGCATTTGGGGAGGCACTACCCCCAGCCCAGTATTGGCAGGTATTGAAGATGCTATGATCTCTGGACTAGTAATAGGTGCAGTTGGTGGTGTAACATATTGTGCTACAATGATGGAATGCATACTAGCAACCATCTCAGCTATAGTTTTTAATTTGTCTTCGAGTGCAGCAATTCGCTGTTCCTGATTTGCGGAGGTTGAAGCATCTGGATCATCGGTGACAACATAAGCCGTCACTTCTCTTGGCACAGTGGAAGATACTGTTTGTTCAGAACTTTTACTGTATGCATCATAATCAGAAAACGAATCATCTCCTGACTAGGAAACAGGAAGATGACTTGAAGGGTTTTGAGGAAGATTCCTTTGACCGATTGTATCTCGGCTTCGAGAACGGGTATGTTGAAATACTCCTTCAGAAGATTCTTGAAGTAATTTCAAATACCGCTGGCTTGGCTTGCGGAGTCTACCATACTTAGAGCATCTTTTACTCCCAGTGTCTCGGGAAGTCATGTTAACAGAAGCATACAAAACTTCGTCTTCTTCTGACATAGATTCAGATTTAGCAAAAGTTAAACGATCGAAGACAGATCGTTTTGTCGTTTGACAACAGCATTGGATGATGACTTTATGATTACAGTGATAATCAGATGGTTGAGATGAAGATATTGATACATTATCCTATTTTTGTCTTAGATGTTCTCGAAGATCTACAACAGGACGAGGAAAGTTCCGAGGAATCTGTTCTTTGATAACATTTGGAACATGATTCCGATTCTTCAAATGTTTAGTCCCTTGAGTATACAGGGAAGTACTCACTTCATTGGCATAAGTGTCAGGATTTTTGACCTTGGAGATTTGTTTCTGGTGATGTTTGACTTTCGGCATTGGCTGTTTGTGTTTTACCGAAGTGGGTCGATTAAGATAAGTTCTGAGATCAGCAAATTCACCCCCAGGAGTTTCTGTTTGAGACACTAACAATTTTTCCTGTCTGGAACGACAAATTTGGAGAGTCGGGAGGTCCTGGAATTCTACTATCGGAGTAGGCAGAATACCTCTTTGATTAGTACAAATACTCTTGTTATAAAGGAAAGAAGAATCCTTGTTCGCCAGAGTTCTCGAACTGATTGGTGCCGAGACACATTGAGATGGATCCTCTTCAGTAAAGACTGAAGAAGACTGAGAAAAGACCAAAGGGCCTTTTCCTTTGTTTTGAGATGAAGGGTTAGCTAAAGAGCGTTTCCCTCTGTTATCTTCCAAGTCATGAGACAAGGAAGTTTGAGAAAAGACCAATGGACCTTTTCCTTTGCTTTGAAGAGAAGGAGGAATAGTCAAAGGACTACCCTCAGTAGATTGCGCAGAGGCAATAGGGTGTTTGGGAAGAGGAGTAGAATCTCTTCTTTTATTGTGAGAAGAAGGGAATTTAGCCAAAAGGCTGTTTTTCTTGGATTGCGCAGACTTGGTTTGCGCATGGCTGGAAGGTGCACTAGTCATTTGTGCATTAGAAGCTTTGGTAGGAAGTGCATCAGGAGTTCTTGTCTTAGAGTGCTTGGGATGCATTTTAGTTACTGGAGTGCTATTTTGAGCAGAAAAAGCCACTGCCAATTGCGCCAGAGTCATAGGAGTCTTCTGTTTTGACAAGGCAGCATATGAAGTAGCCTGTACAACAGTTGCAACAGATTGCGCAGCCTTGACTGCAACAGATTGTGCAGCAGTTGCTGAGACAGACTGTGCAACAGTTGGCACAGCAGTTTGGGCAGCAGTCTAACTTTCAGTTATTTTGGACTGCACAAGCTGATTTGCGCATCAACTGGTTTGCGCAGCACTGGATTGCGCAGGCAGTTATTGAATCGTGGGCTAACTATCTGAGACACATGGCATTATTTAATTGAAATGTGCATGATCGTGCATAGACAGTTGCCACGTAATGAGCAATTGATGGCATGAATGCCACATGTAATTGGTCAGTTATGTTGGTAGAATGCGCAAAGTGAACTGCACAGAAATGGTTTGCGCAACTACGGATTGCGCATGAATGGTTTGCGCAACCACAGATTGCGCTGCCACCTGTCAGCCGCCCTCGAGCACTGTGCGGCATCAAAAACGAACAGCCTTCTCGTTATTCGTGTTGTCAGCTGTCAGGAAGATCTGATTTGATTCAGTCAATGATGACTTCTGCCACGTCAGCCTGCGCAGTTGGGAACATGCGCAAACCAACCTGCGCAAAGTAATGTCTGCGTAATCTGTTGTCTGCGCAACTCATCAAAATGATGAATATCTTGAATTTTTGACTTTGTTGATTGATGCAACTTGATTTTTTAGGACCTACAGTTATGTACATATATATGCGTGCATGTGTATGTATATATATATGTGTGTGTGTGTGTGTGTGTGTATATATATATATATATACATATATATATATATATATATATATATATATATATATTGCATATAAGTAATAAAAGAGAAAAAGAAAAAGAAAAACAAAGCAGCAGCAAACCCAGCCCAAACCGCTCCTAAGCTTCCCCCAACCCGCGACTGCAGTGACCCGACCCCCCTTACCTATATAACGATCGAGAGTTTTTCGAAAACCCTAGACCAGGACCAACCTGGACAGCCGCTCGCCGTCGGCACCGCTGCCACATACAGCTGGGACCGCCGTGCGCAGCCGCGCAGGCCGAAGCAGGAGGAAACCACGAGCTTTGGTTTATCCTCTGTATCTTCCTATGATCTTTCGTGCTTTTCGTATACCACTTGATGATTGTCCGTTCCTGCCGGCACCTACCTTTCTATCTAAGGTACGACGCCTTCAGCCTGTTGCTACTACTGAGTTGTCTGCTGATGAGGAGCCTGACGCCCCTCCGCTCGGTCAGACTGCACCTCCTGCCAACCTGGATTCGCTTCAGACTATGCTTCGCGATCGTTTTGCTATTGAGGATGATCGCTGGACGCAGCAGGATTACCGTACCACTCTGCAGATTAGTGCCCTTGGGAACTCTCTGCATGATATGCGGTATTCGCTTGCTCGTCATCCTGATTTGCATGTGCCTATTGACCGGGATCCACATCGCTCGGGTCATCGTCTAGACGATCCGTGGGTCATGCAGTATATGGATCCAGATGATACTTTTGTGGATCTTCAGATGTTCCAGGATCTTTTCGTTGGCCCTTTCCCTGGTTCTTCAGATGTTCCAGGACCTTCTGGTGCTCCGTGATGGAGACTGGCTTGTTATGCTGCTGCCACTGCTGATGGTCTTAGTTGCTTTATGTTTTTAGTTATTTAGTTATGGATTTATGTACTGGATTTTTATCTTAGAACCCTGATGATGTGTTTGACATTCTGATTGGTGGATATCATTTTATGCTATTTCTCGTAGTTTCTTTTATGCCAATGCACTCTCTTGTCTAGTATTATACTATTTTTTTCTCTTGGTGTGGTTGCATTACTATTCATTGCTTATTTATATTGCTAACTGCCAAAAAGGGGGAGAAACATATGTATATTTTTGTGCTGGCTTATTTTGGGAAACTTTTACAGGTTCTATGCAGGTTCTATGCATTCATCTGTGTATATCTGTGCTCGTTCTGAGAATATGTTATCTATCAGGTTACAGGGTATATGCACTGTTTACGGGGGAGAGCTACTACTTCTAGCTCGGAACCGTTCACTGATTACGGGGGAGCTATCCGATTCTAGCTCTGCATCAGTTATGGGGGAGCTATGTTGTAATCAACTGTGTCAAGGTATGAATATTGAAATATACATATATTATTTTGTCAATTATCAATATGGGGGAGATTGTTGACACAAAGTCACAGTCAACCAAATATTGACTACATTGACTAAATAATATCTGTATAAATTCAATACGACACACGACGTCTGCTTTCAGTTCGGGACAAACGACAGCTCAGTTTCCGACTCTCAGTATATTTTCGAGTCCGTACTTTTTCATTTCATTGAGTCTAGAAGTATGTACTCTGAGTTATGCTGAGCTCTTGGAACTTAGTCTACAAGCCTACCCAAAATCCCAAGCTCCACCAAAACAAAATTGCCCACAAGTCCCACTTAGAATCACTCTGTGCTCTGGAGACAGAGTTCGGGCCGAACTCTGCCTCCACACAGAGTTCGGGCCGAACTCTGTCCCCTAGAAATCAGGAACCCTAATTTTAGGGTTAGTTGGTTGCTAACTGTCCAACGGCCAAATTTTTTGAATTCTCCTACCCGAATTCTGGCCGAATTCTGCCTCAAAAATCAGTATAAATAGGGCATGAATTCTCTCATTTTAACTCACTCAATCTTCTCTTCTCTTCTCTCCTACAAGCTCTATAAGCCATACCCTTCCCATCTACTAGCCACAAGCCTCCTAAGTCTCGAGTGCTCAGCATCTCTCAGTTAGGATTCTTGTGCAAGAGTGAAGAAATCGCTTGGACAATTCCAAGCAATCGCCACTGCGATTCTCTGTAAGAAGTTGACGTGCTCTTCTGAAGTAAAGGCACGGGTTGTAAGCTACTATTTCACAAATAGTGGATTTAATCCTGAGCTAGAGTTCTCAGGCCTGGACTAGTCCTCCATGAGGGAAACCAGGTTAAAATTGCTGTGTTTGCGTATGCTCTCTTATCTTTCATTTACATTCCGCATTTTACTCTGATTATTCATTGTTCGTGAAAGAGTAATTTTTTAATTGGTCATTATATATATATACTCTATTCACCCCCCCTCTAGAGTTGCCAAACTGTTCTTCAATTGGTATCAGAGCTCTGTTCTCTTTACAAGGACTAACATCCTAAGAGCTGATCCATGGCAACCACACAATCCTTGATTTCCAATCATGGTGAAGGTCAGTCCACTCATAGGCCTCCCCTATTTGATGGGACTAACTACACATATTGGAAAACAAGGATGAGCTTCTATCTTAAGTCTCTAGACTTTGACCTGTGGACTGTCGTCACTGACGGTTACAAAAAGCCCGCCAGGATAGTTGTCGATGGTGACCTCATTGAGAAACCACACGACAAATATTCTGTCGAGGAGAAGAAACAGGCAAGTCTAGATGCTAGGGCTATTAATGCTTTATTCTGTGCTATAGACAGGAACGAGTTTAACAGGGTCTCTACATGCACCACTGCTCATGAAGTATGGAGACTTCTGGAAGTGACGCATGAAGGAACCACTCAAGTCAAGGAATCTAAGATAAGCCGTCTCACTCAAGAGTACGAAGCCTTCAAGATGAAGCCAAATGAGACGATCACTCAAATGTTTACAAGATTCCTCGACATCATCAACCCGTTATCCTCGCTTGGTAAGCAGTACTCAAACCATGAGAAGATCCGCAAGCTACTCAGAGGGCTACCAAAGATTTGGAACCCTAAGGTGACAGCCATCATAGAAGGAAATGATCTCACAAGTATGTCTATGGAGACTTTGATGGGCAAGCTCATGACTCACGAGCTTGACCTCAAGGACTTCGAAGAGCCTGCTCCGAAGACCAGGAAGATCGCACTCAAAGTTCATCGACGAAAGATTGATCACGATGAGACTGAAGACGATATCTCAGATGATGAAGACCAAGCTCTCATGGTACGTAACTTCAAGAAATTCCTTCGCTTCAATCAAAGAAAGAAGGAACCACAAGAAGACGATGAAGAAGAACCAATCTGCTATGGTTGCAAAAAGACTGGATACGTCAGAAGAGACTGTCCGCTCTTAAAGAAAAGCAACCGGTATGAAAAGCCCTACAAGAAGAACTCATCAAAAAGGTATGCCAACACAAGCATTTGGCATGAAAGCGAAGCAAGTGACTCCGAGGAAGAAAAGAACTCTCCTCAAGACAAAGCAAATGTGTGCCTCATGGCAAATTCCACCAAGGTATCAAACGAAACTTTAGATGACTTCTCTTTTGATGAACTTGGCGATGCTTTCACCGATTTACTTGATGATCACAAAAAGGTTATCGGTAAATATAAACATGCCAAGGACAAAATCAAAAGTCTAGAAGATGAGATACAAAGAATTTCTTTACTTCTTGATAATGTTAGAAACACATCACCCACTAATGACACTGATGAAGTATCCAAGCTTAAATTAAGCTTACATGATGCTGAAGCACGTATTGAGCAACAAACTCAAGAAATCACTACTCTCAACACATTGCTTGCTGAAGAAAAGAGTAGACACAAGATTTCCATGACTAAGATATATGGCTTAAATATTAAGGTTACTGAACTGCAAGCTGCTACTAAAAGATTAGAAACCAAATTGGGTAAACAGGTTATTCAACCTCAAACCCAATCACATGGGCACAATACCACTCATGCTAGTCAACCAAGTCATTCTCATGCAGCACATAACCATGCATTTATATACACAAACTTTCACAAACCACGTGCACGTAAAAACAATTCTCACTTAGTACACAAGCATCATGCACAAAGACACAATCAACATCACTCCACACATAAAAATCATCATGCCATGCCATATAGACGAGATCATCATGCAATGCCATATAGACAAGGTCCTCATATACCATATAGACAAAATCATCATGTCATGCCATCTAGACAATATAAGCATGTCACACATCATAGACAATACCATCATTCTATGCCTCATAAACACCATCACCATGCCACTTATTCCATGCATAATCATCTTCACCATTCTAACTCTTCACATCATGTCCATCCTCATCCTACTGCTTATAGATATTATTCTCATGCTCCTAGTATAAATAAGAATGATATCTGTACTTATTGTGGATTACATGGACACATCTCACCACAGTGCAGAGTTAGAAGACTTGTAGATAAAAGGATATATGCTTGGTTCCCAAAGACTAACTTTTCAGGATCCTCAAGAACTCGGGTACCAAAGGTCACATCTACTCTTGATGTAGGTGGACCTTCCCTCCTCAACTGAAAGTAAGTGGATTCTCGATAGTGGATGCTCGCGACATATGACGGGAGACGCAAATCTTTTTGCATCACTATCGATGAAAAGAGAAGGATACGTATCCTTCGGTAACAATCTCAAAGGGCACATAATAGGTAACGGTATCATTGGTCATCCTCCTTCTCCTGTTATAAAGGATGTCTGCCTAGTGACCGAGTTAAAGCATAACCTGCTCAGCATTAGCCATCTTGCTGATCATGGATATGATATTAACTTTGGACAAAACTGTTGCTATATCTATGATAGGTCAACAGGAGACATTGCTTTTGAAGGGAAAAGAGAGGACAATATCTATATTTTCTATCTCTCTATAAATACTAACCATGCAGGTAGATGTTTATATGCCCACAAAGACGAACGACTACTTTGGCACCAGCTTCTCGGTCATGCCAACATGGATGCTATATCCAGGCTTTCTACCAAGAAGCTAGTGAGAGGATTGCCTGACATCACATTCAAAAAGGTCACGGTATGTGCCGAATGTGAACTAAACAAGGCAACTAAATCCTCATTTCATTCTATCAACTCTGTAAGTACTACTAGACCCTTGCAATTACTTCATATGGATTTATTTGGTCCTAGTAGAATAGCTAGCCTTGGTGGCAAACTTTATGCTTTTGTTATTGTTGATGATTTTTCGAGATTTACTTGGGTTTTCTTTCTCGCTAATAAGAGCGACGCTATCTCTGTTTTCAAAGTTTTTGTAAATAAAGTTCAAAACGAAAAAGGCTACATGATTACTCGAATCCGAAGTGATCATGGAGGCGAATTCGTAAATTCAGATTTTGAAAGTTTTTGTAATGCAAATGGTTTTGATCATGAATTTTCTTGTCCTAGAACTCCTCAACAAAATGGTGTTGTGGAGCGGAAGAATAGGACTCTTGGCGATATGGCTAGAGTCATGTTGAATAAATTTTCTCTTCCGAAATATTTTTGGGCAGAGGCTGTAAGTACAGCATGCCACATTTTGAATAGGGTGCTTATTCGTCCCATTTCGAAGAAAACACCCTATGAGCTTTGGTTTGGGAGAACCCCAAATGTTTCTTATTTTAGAGTTTTTGGCTGCAGATGTTTTATCCTTAACACCAAAGACAACTTAGGCAAATTTGATGCCAAAGCTGACGATGGTATCTTTCTTGGTTATGCCGCCAAGAGTAAGGGATATAGAGTTTTCAATAAACGCTCACTTATTGTGGAAGAGTCAACAAATGTGACTTTTGATGAAGACAACAGTACAGCAAATACTCTTAATGATGACATTGAGCCATCAACTTCTACTCCAATGAATACTTCAACCGAAACTAATTCTCTGGAGGGTTTGCCTAAGAAATTCTCTTTCAAACCTTCTCATCCAGAAAATTTAGTCATAGGTGAAGTTTCACGTGGAGTTACTACTAGATCATCATTAAGAGACTCTGTTGCTAGCACCGCCTTCATTTCACAAGTAGAGCCTAAAAATATTTCTGAAGCTTTTAATGATGAATTTTGGATTTCTGCTATGCAAGAAGAACTCAACCAATTCGAGAGAAGCCAAGTATGGGAACTCGTTCCTAGACCGGTTAATCACTCTATAATTGGTACTAAATGGGTTTTTAGAAACAAAGTAAATGAAGATGGTTCAGTCACACGTAACAAAGCTCGTCTAGTAGCTCAAGGATACAACCAAGAGGAAGGTATCGACTACGATGAGACGTATGCTCCTGTTGCTAGACTAGAATCCATTCGGATGCTTTGTGCTTTTGCTAATTTTCAAAACTTTAAATTATTTCAAATGGATGTTAAAAGTGCTTTCTTGAATGGCTTTATTAAGGAGGAAGTTTATGTCAAACAACCCCCTGGCTTTGAAAATCACAAATTTCCCGACCACGTGTTCAAGCTAAAGAAAGCGCTTTATGGCCTTAAACAAGCCCCCAGAGCTTGGTATGAAAGGCTAAGCAGCTTCTTGCTTGAGAAAGGTTTTTCTAAAAGGAAAATTGACACTACACTATTTATCAAATCCTTCAAAGACACCATTCTATTAATTCAGATTTATGTTGATGATATTATTTTTGGGTCTACTGATGAATCTCTTTGTCAAGAATTTGCCAAGTGTATGCAGACGGAATTTGAGATGAGCATGATGGGAGAGCTCAACTACTTTCTTGGTCTGCAAGTAAAACAACTGGCTAATGGAACTTTCATCTGCCAATCAAAGTACACCAAGGACATGCTGAAAAAGTTCGATCTTGACAACATCAAACCAATCAGCACGCCAATGGCCACTTCAACCAAACTCGAACCAGATGAGAGCGGCAAACCTGTTGATCAACGTAAGTATCGAGGTATGATAGGCAGCTTACTTTATTTAACTGCTAGTCGTCCCGATATCATGTTCAGTGTTTGCCTATGTGCTAGATATCAAGCTAATCCTAAGGAATCACACATGACCGCAGTTAAGCGTATCTTTAGATACCTTAAGGGTACGGTTACAGTAGGCCTATGGTATCCCAAGTCAACATCATTTGATCTTATTGGTTACTTTGATGCTGACTTCGCTGGATGCAAGGTCGACCGTAAAAGTACGAGCGGCACGTGTCATTTATTAGGAAAAGCTTTAGTCTCCTGGTTTAGCAAGAAACAGAACTCTGTTGCACTATCCACAACAGAAGCTGAATACATAGCAGCTGGGCGTTGTTGTGCACAAATTCTGTGGATGAAGCAAACCCTGGAAGACTATAAGTTATCTTTCATGCATATTCCTATATTCTGTGACAATACTAGTGCCATCAATTTGACTAAGAACCCTGTATGCCACTCACGCACTAAACACATTGAGATCAGACACCACTTTTTGCGTGATCATCAGCAAAATGGTACGATTAACTTAGAATTTATTGACACTGATCATCAGCTGGCAGATTTCTTTACTAAGCCACTATCCGAAGAGCGTTTCAACTTTCTTTGTCGTGAACTTGGAATCTTAGATGAAGCAGTCATAAATTGAAACTCACCTGCGTAAATATCGAGTATATTGTGATTCTTTTACGAAGAATTTGGTATGGGTACAAGCCGAAAGGGTCCTTCTGACAACAAGGCGTAAAAGCCTAAGCGACACGGTGCACTAGTCCTCAGGACTACCGCTAGCTGGGATCCGACCCCTGCAGCTAACCCATGGCAAATTTGGACTATTGAACCACAATATATATCCTTATTTATTATATGGCTCGTTTCGATTTAATATTGCCTAATTGATATTTTCTAAAAAGTTCATTCTGTTTTCTGTGTACCTCTCCTTCTCTATCTATTCTATTCTCTTTGGTGTCCTCAACTTTCTTTTGTTTAACTCTTAAATCTTTTTCTTTGTTATCATTTCTTGTTATTCTTCAACTTTTGTTTTCATTTTAGCCTTTGTTCTGTTCTGGACCAATGATCCAGAACTCGGGCCGAACTCTGCTCCTATCCGAGTTCGGGCCGAGTTCGGTCCCTTGGTTCCAGGGTCGGGATCTGGCTGTGCCGTTGGATCAATTCTAATCCTTGGTCAATATGTCACCCGACCAAAGACAAAACCCTACTTTATGTCGGGATTCTTTCTCTCCCCTTCACTATTACCACCTTTTCTCACCTATACACACTCTTTCCTTGAAATCCTAACCCTAGTTTTTGATCTAGAGTGCCTCATTGCTTCTCAAATCAAGAAAAAGGTGTCTCCTCGCCATTCTCCTCCATTGTTCTTTACCTGTTTGAGGTACCATTTTTTTTAAATCTTTTAATGGCTTCTTGCTTGTTCAATCGCGGGAAGAGGATTCGAGTTGAGAGTATTTCCTCTTCGGATTCTCCTCCATCAATTGAACAAATCATTGAACAACTTCAACCACCTCACCCTTTGTTCAATCCACCTCGTCCTCAACATCCTTCCACTTATGACAATAGACTTTTTGTCTCACTTGATGCATCAAACAACTGGTTTAGTGACTTTCGGAATCGTCAGGTATTCACAGGACATCCTATCAATTTTTCCATATTCTCTCAATATGATTCTTTATTCCATGACCTCTATTTTGATGAACTAGTCACTACATCTTCTGCTATTTATCGTCATGCCGTTCAAATGTTCTACTGCAACTTAACCTTTGATGACCTTCGTATTTATTCACGAGTTGCTGGTATCGATATCTCGTTTGATGACTTTGAACTAGCCGAATATCTTGATCTTCTTGAGCCAAGTTCTTGGGAAAGGCTTGTTGATGCTCGCTCGTTCCGTTTTCCCAACGGACTTTCACTTGAAAGCTTCAAGGACGATTTGTGCACTCCATACACACGTCCTCGAAAGCTCATGACGAAATATCTCAACCCATATTTTTCTGATCTTCATTGGATCATCTCTAATACCATTCTACCCAAGATCGGTTCCCCTGATGAAATCACTTATCTTGACATTTCTGCTCTTTATCATCTTCACTTTGGAATTCATTTCAATCTTCCACGTACTATGATGGACTGGATGATTCGCTGTAGGAGGAAACCACGAGCTTTGGTTTATCCTCTGTATCTTCCTATGATCTTTCGTGCTTTTCGTATACCACTTGATGCTTGTCCGTTCCTGTCGGCACCTACCTTTCTATCTAAGGTACGACGCCTTCAGCCTGTTGCTACTACTGAGTTGTCTGCTGATGAGGAGCCTGACGCCCCTCCGCTCGGTCAGACTGCACCTCCTGCCAACCTGGATTCGCTTCAGACTATGCTTCGCGATCGTTTTGCTATTGAGGATGATCGCTGGACGCAGCAGGATTACCGTACCACTCTGCAGATTAGTGCCCTTGGGAACTCTCTGCATGATATGCGGTATTCGCTTGCTCGTCATCCTGATTTGCATGTGCCTATTGAGCGGGATCCACATCGCTCGGGTCATCGTCTAGACGATCCGTGGGTCATGCAGTATATGGATCCAGATGATACTTTTGTGGATCTTCAGATGTTCCAGGATCTTTTCGTTGGCCCTTTCCCTGGTTCTTCAGATGTTCCAGGACCTTCTGGTGCTCCGTGATGGAGACTGGCTTGTTATGCTGATGCCACTGCTGATGGTCTTAGTTGCTTTATGTTTTTAGTTATTTAGTTATGGATTTATGTACTGGATTTTTATCTTAGAACCCTGATGATGTGTTTGACATTCTGATTGGTGGATATCATTTTATGCTATTTCTCGTAGTTTCTTTTATGCCAATGCACTCTCTTGTCTAGTATTATACTATTTTTTCTCTTGGTGTGGTTGCATTACTATTCATTGCTTATTTATATTGCTAACTGCCAAAAAGGGGGAGAAACATATGTATATTTTTGTGCTGGCTTGTTTTGGGAAACTTTTACAGGTTCTATGCAGGTTCTATGCATTCATCTGTGTATATCTGTGCTCGTTCTGGGAATATGTTATCTATCAGGTTACAGGGTATATGCACTGTTTACGGGGGAGAGCTACTACTTCTAGCTCGGAACCGTTCACTGATTACGGGGGAGCTATCCGATTCTAGCTCTGCATCAGTTATGGGGGAGCTATGTTGTAATCAACTGTGTCAAGGTATGAATATTGAAATATACATATATTATTTTGTCAATTATCAATATGGGAGAGATTGTTGACACAAAGTCACAGTCAACCAAATATTGACTACATTGACTAAATAATATCTGTATAAATTCAATACGACACACGACGTCTGCTTTCAGTTCGGGACAAACGACAGCTCAGTTTCCGACTCTCAGTATATTTTCGAGTCTGTACTTTTTTATTTCATTGAGTCTAGAAGTATGTACTCTGAGTTATGCTGAGCTCTTGGAACTTAGTCTACAAGCCTACCCAAAATCCCAAGCTCCACCAAAACAAAATTGCCCACAAGTCCCACTTAGAATCACTCTGTGCTCTGGAGACAGAGTTCGGGCCGAACTCTGCCTCCACACAGAGTTCGGGCCGAACTCTGTCCCCTAGAAATCAGGAACCCTAATTTTAGGGTTAGCTGGTTGCTAGCTGTCCAACGGCCAAATTTTTTGAATTCTCCTACCCGAATTCTGGCCGAATTCTGCCTCAAAAATCAGTATAAATAGGGCATGAATTCTCTCATTTTAACTCACTCAATCTTCTCTTCTCTTCTCTTCTCTCCTACAAGCTCTATAAGCCATACCCTTCCCATCTACTAGCCACAAGCCTCCTAAGTCTCGAGTGCTCAGCATCTCTCAGTTAGGATTCTTGTGCAAGAGTGAAGAAATCGCTTAGACAATTCCAAGCAATCGCCACTGCGATTCTCTGTAAGAAGTTGACGTGCTCTTCTGAAGTAAAGGCACGGGTTGTAAGCTACTATTTCACAAATAGTGGATTTAATCCTGAGCTAGAGTTCTCAGGCCTGGACTAGTCCTCCACGAGGGAAACCAGGTTAAAATTGCTGTGTTTGCGTATGCTCTCTTATCTTTCATTTACATTCCGTATTTTACTCTAATTATTCATTGTTCGTGAAAGAGTAATTTTTTAATTGGTCATTATATATATATACTCTATTCACCCCCCCCCCCCCTCTAGAGTTGCCAAACTGTTCTTCAGGGCAAACTTCTGTACCAGTCGTATGCTACGTCGGCTAAACAACCGACGAACACTCTGGTAAAAAGAGCGTCATTTAGCTGAAGTTGAACAGTCATTACCTCAAAATGATTGATGAATTGACTCGGGGAAGTATTGCCATCGAACAGAGAGATTGTAGGGATTTTGTACTTTGGGGGAAACGGGACGTCCTTCCATTCAACCGGATAGGGCTGTTTAATCCCCAACCTTTGTAGATTGTCTTTCTCTTTAAATGCTTCAAACTGGGTTCGTAAGAGTTTGACAGCTTCATTGGCGTCTTCTAATGAAGAAGAAGGAGCAGGTTGAGTTGTAGTGGTAGGAGGAGGAACAGCGTTGTAAGCACTACCCCCAGCTCCTGAATGGCTAGGCGTAGTTTGTACTTGCACTTGTACAGGAGGCATTTGGGGAGGCACTACCCCCAGCCCAGTATTGGCAGGTATTGAAGATGCTATGATCTCTGGACTAGTAATAGGTGCAGTTGGTGGTGTAACATATTGTGCTACAATGATGGAATGCATACTAGCAACCATCTCAGCCATAGTTTTTAATTTGTCTTCGAGTGCAGCAATTCGCTGTTCCTGATTTGCGGAGGTTGAAGCATCTGGATCATCGGTGACAACATAAGCCGTCACTTCTCTTGGCACAGTGGAAGATACTGTTTGTTCAGAACTTTTACTGTATGCATCATAATCAGAAAACGAATCATCTCCTGACTGGGAAACAGGAAGATGACTTGAAGGGTTTTGAGGAAGATTCCTTTGACCGATTGTATCTCGGCTTCGAGAACGGGTATGTTGAAATACTCCTTCAGAAGATTCTTGAAGTAATTTCAAATACCGCTGGCTTGGCTTGCGGAGTCTACCATGCTTAGAGCATCTTTTACTCCCAGTGTCTCGGAAAGTCATGTTAACAGAAGCATACAAAACTTCGTCTTCTTCTGACATAGATTCAGATTTAGCAAAAGTTAAACGATCGAAGACAGATCGTTTTGTCGTTTGACAACAGCATTGGATGATGACTTTATGATTACAGTGATAATCAGATGGTTGAGATGAAGATATTGAGACATTATCCTATTTTTGTCTTAGATGTTCTCGAAGATCTACAACAGGACGAGGAAAGTTTCGAGGGATCTGTTCTTTGATAACATTTGGAACATGATTCCGATTCTTCAAATGTTTAGTCCCTTGAGTATACAGGGAAGTACTCACTTCATTGGCATAAGTGTCAGGATTTTTGACCTTGGAGATTTGTTTCTGGTGATGTTTGACTTTCGGCATTGGCTGTTTGCGTTTTACCGAAGTGGGTCGATTAAGATAAGTTTTGAGATCAACAAATTCACCCCCAGGAGTTTCTGTTTGAGACACTAACAATTTTTCCTGTCTGGAACGACAAATTTGGAGAGTCGGGAGGTCCTGGAATTCTACTATCGGAGTAGGCAGAATACCTCTTTGATTAGTACAAATACTCTTGTTATAAAGGAAAGAAGAATCCTTGTTCGCCAGAGTTCTCGAACTGATTGGTGCCGAGACACATTGAGATGGATCCTCTTCAGTAAAGACTGAAGAAGACTGAGAAAAGACCAAAGGGCCTTTTCCTTTGTTTTGAGATGAAGGGTTAGCTAAAGAGCGTTTCCCTCTGTTATCTTCCAAGTCATGAGACAAAGAAGTTTGAGAAAAGACCAATGGACCTTTTCCTTTGCTTTGAAGAGAAGGAGGAATAGTCAAAGGACTACCCTCAGTAGATTGCGCAGAGGCAATAGGGTGTTTGGGAAGAGGAGTAGAATCTCTTCTTTTATTGTGAGAAGAAGGGAATTTAGCCAAAAGGCTGTTTTTCTTGGATTGCGCAGACTTGGTTTGCGCATGGCTGGAAGGTGCACTAGTCATTTGTGCATTAGAAGCTTTGGTAGGAAGTGCATCAGGTGTTCTTGTCTTAGAGTGCTTGGGATGCATTTTAGTTACTGGAGTGCTATTTTGCGCAGGAAAAGCCACTGCCAATTGCGCCAGAGTCATAGGAGTCTTCTGTTTTGACAAGGCAGCATATGAAGTAGCCTGTACAACAGTTGCAACAGATTGCGCAGCCTTGACTGCAACAGATTGTGCAGCAGTTGCTGAGACAGACTGTGCAACAGTTGGCACAGCAGTTTGGGCAGCAGTCTAACTTTCAGTTATTTTGGACTGCGCAAGCTGATTTGCGCAGCAACTGATTTGCGCAGCACTGGATTGCGCAGGCAGTTATTGAATCGTGGGCTAACTATCTGAGACACATGGCATTATTTAATTGAAATGTGCATGATCGTGCATAGACAGTTGCCACGTAATGAGCAATTGATGGCATGAATGCCACATGTAATTGGTCAGTTATGTTGGTAGAATGCGCAAAGTGAACTGCACAGAAATGGTTTGCGCAACTACGGATTGCGCATGAATGGTTTGCGCAACCACAGATTGCGCTGCCACCTGTCAGCCGCCCTCGAGCACTGTGCGGCATCAAAAACGAACAGCCTTCTCGTTATTCGTGTTGTCAGCTGTCAGGAAGATCTGATTTGATTCAGTCAATGATGACTTCTGCCACGTCAGCCTGCGCAGTTGGGAACATGCGCAAACCAACCTGCGCAAAGTAATGTCTGCGTAATCTGTTGTCTGCGCAACTCATCAAAATGATGAATATCTTGAATTTTTGACTTTGTTGATTGATGCAACTTGATTTTTTAGGACCTACAGTTATGTACATATATATGTGTGCATGTGTATGTATATATATGTGTGTGTGTGTGTGTGTGTGTGTGTGTATATATATATATATATATATATATATATATTGCATATAAGTAATAAAAGAGAAAAAGAAAAAGAAAAACAAAGCAGCAGCAAACCCAGCCCAAACCGCTCCTAAGCTTCCCCCAACCCGCGACTGCAGTGACCCGACCCCCCTTACCTATATAACGATCGAGAGTTTTTCGAAAACCCTAGACCAGGACCAACCTGGACAGCCGCTCGCCGTCGGCACCGCTGCCACATACAGCTGGGACCGCCGTGCGCAGCCGCGCAGGCCGAAGCAGGAGCGGCAAGCAGCAGTAGCAGTAATGATATGGGCGGCAGCAGCAACACATCTTCGCGATACATTTTCTTCCTGATCATTTAATGAAATTCTTTTCCGTAAAATCCTACGTGAAGCCCAGTTGACCCTCTTGAAATCGTAGTAGATGGATTCTCAGCTAGACAACCAATCTGTCCGAAAATTCGATGTGAAAGTTAACGAAACTCTGTTTGTAAACAGAGCTATCACTATCCTAAGACCCCAACTTGGAACACAAAATTCGATCGACCTATCGAGAAACCTAGCAATCTATTTGAACAGATCTATAGAGAACCTATAGGAGATGGAAACCTAATTATTAGTTTTATTTCTAGGGGTTTAAGCAGTGAGATAAATCGACTTGAAAATAGAGAAAAAAACTCAAAAAACTGTTTTCGAAAAACTTTTAAAACCTTTGATACGACGTGCATCCCGCCAATTCGGGCGACGTGGTCGCAAACCGAAAGCATCGAAAGGTGTGTATCGACTTTGCAGATGTGTAGACTTTGACGGAATTCAAATTGGTCGCGTGTGTGCGACGAATTTGATGCGTATCCGTCGAAATTCACCGTATCGACCTCTGTACAAATTTCCTAATTACTTTGTGCACGTTCGTCAAATCGAGACGAAACTTACGCCAACAGGACCGTATCATTTTTCTGGTCCTGTATGCCAAGTTTGGTCCAGTTCTGAGACAGTTGATCGGATCGTCGTTTTGTGGGCCCCACGATTCGATTCAACGGGCGATTTCGTGTACGGCCCACCGGAATCCAAAATTGGACATACCGTTGGGTTTGTATCATCAAAATAAATTCGCAAACATGTAGTTTGATGACTTTAGATGCCATTGACTCTGACACGCTTTTCGGTACAAAGCGGGTCTAACGGAGGATACCGTTTTGACCCAAAATTACGGTTTTGCCTCTGTGTCCAGAATTGGACTTAAGGACAGGCAATTCTAACTAATTTGACTATTCTAAAAATATTGGTAATATTTATTTCAGCATCCGGAGACTTTTTACATGTGTTGACTTTAGCGACTCATCTGAGTGGTTGTACTATCGGTTTCACCAGCTAAGGACCTCAGGCAAGTGCAATTTATGATTGCTTTCGATTCATAGTATTCTTTCCATTTCATGTTTATGCATATGTTATATTGTTTGTTGACACATTATTACACGGATTAGTGTCATGGATATCTACATACATTATTTCTTGATTGTCATGTTTTCGTGTTTCTTGACTTGTTCGAGTCCATGAGTAGCAGTCGGAAGGAAAAATATCTTAGTAGACATGTGGACTATCCAGAACTATCTTCCGTGTCTTTCGTGGACAATAGCAGCTGCATATGACACGTACAGGGTGCCGGATTTACCCCCTAGCCGTTCACATGTCGAAACTGATATTTCAAATCACATAGATAGTTGTATTTTATTTATTTTCCTTGTCTTCTTCACCACTTGCCATGTCATCAGTTACTTTCTAGTTTTCATCTCTCATATGTTATTTTCATGTGTTGTTAATTCTATTGTATTTTTGTATTGTCGTCGGTTTGTGTGCTTGTTCTATTCCTGACTGGAGGAAACCAACAATTTTCAGGTTTAGCTGTGGCTTCTCTTAGCACGGGAGATACGGGTGTACTTGCAGGCCAAAACCTAGACTTTAGATAGATGTGGTAGCTATTTCAAGTATGTGTAAGAATTTTGTATTTTCTTTCAGATATAAATCTTGTAACTGTTGTAATAAATCTTAGAAATGTGAATGAGCAATAAAGTTGTTATTTTGTGATTTTGAGCATCATGGCCGTGACAACGTTCTACCGTCGACTCTGCGACGTAGGCTGGCTTGGACACGTCTCGTATCCGAAAAACGGGTGCGGGTCGTGACAAGTTTTTGTGGTGGCCCATGCATGTCAGTTTTCGCAAAATATGCGAACTCGTGATGGTACTTAAGTTAGTCGTACTATTGCGAGCCTGCGACTAGAAAATGCTCATTCACAACTTAGAGTTAAATTGATTTAAGAGAATGACTAGGACTAGGAGTCCCTTGTTCAAATTGACCGTTAGGTAGTTAAGGTTGTCAGATAGGCCATACAAATTAGATAAGAAATTATTAAATTTAGATAGCTTGCTAGATCTCTATAGATACACTATTACTTTTGATATGATGATATGATCCAATGTGGATATACTAATCACTTGGTAAGTTAGGCTTTCCTAGAACTAAGGCTCTAATCTTAATAAGCTGTTCAATTTTCTTTTGCTTTATTAGATATAAACCTTATATCATAAGTTAGAATTGCCTATTTAAAATCCTATTTTGTTGTAAGAAATTAGTTTATAATTTCTGATTCTGTTATTCGTATATGAATCTCGAGGTAGATTTGATTCAAAGTTTTCCCTCGGCCAATTGAAATACATATGAAATAAAGATTAGGATGTTCTTACTTCCCTTGTCTTCAATTATTACCTCCCCGATCAATTTTATTTTAAGGATTGAGACCTATAGGCAGATGTTTACGCTTTCTATCATAGTCAACTAGTTTGAATCTCTAGCAGCTCCTTGACATTCTTAGGAATATAGTTAGAGTAATTTAACGACTGCGATGGCTAAACAGCAGCGCACTGGCGAGGCACGACTCATAGAGTTGAAATTATTTCAAGGAATCGTAGGTTATGGAACATTGCTAAAACTATATCTTCGTTGACCCCTTTAGACCTTGTGTCAATATAAGGTAGAATATCTGATAGCATATCACATCTGAATCACGGAACCAAGGGTTTACCACCGCCAGAGTATACGGGCGAGGCATAATTCTTGGTAAAATGACTTCAGACATGATTACAAGTTTATGATACTAAAGAGGATAGGAAAATACCATGTATGTCCCATAAGATCCAAAGCCAATACTAGTAAAAGTTCTGTAAGTTGGGTAGCATGTCTCCCAACTTAGCATTCTGTGGTCCTTGTGATCTATTAACAAGGTAATTGACTGACACTAATAGGTTTACCTAGAATATAGAATTAGAGGTCCATAACCCATTAGTCGATCCAGGCCTTATGGATAAGAAGATAGTAGGACGACTGTATAAGCAATAACACCGGGTAGGGTTTTGATTCTCACAAAACTCGAACTACTTGTGCCTCCTTTCAAAAATCTCGCGTACTTGTATTTTGACTATCTTGACCCATGCTGCTATTACAGCCTAGTTTTGCAGCTTACTCTTTTATCGAGCTTAATTCAAGACATATGTTTATTGGGGACGCCTACTAACATATTGTCTAAATCAGAATCGATGTATTACGGTCTGATCAACCTTAGTGCACTCGGTTCGCTCTCCCTCTGATTAACCTACGTGATTGAGATATTGATGTCTCTAGGATCTCATCCGCGACTGCATTGACAATTCCTCTTGAATTATACATTCGTCTTTGAATCACGTAATTGTATTCAGTAACATCTTTCTTGAACTCTTTACTGTTTTTGTCTTTTATTGATTTGGAAAGACGAATGCTCGTAATCGGTAGATAGATACAGAGTATCCCTCATGGCTATGATAGTTATATACACAAGTGTAGCTACCATCGGCCAGCCATGTGAGTAGAACCTTGCCTTGAGTTACTCATTCTCCTATCGACCCTCAAACTACTATTGGGACCTTCTAGCCATCTGAATTTGAGGATGATTAGGGTTTTACCCTTAGTCAAAATGCCAACCTAGAAGACTATCTATTCTCAAGAAACCAATTGTTGTGAGTCTCTAATTATTTGCTTGAAGCTTGCTTTAAATAGCAACCCTTAAGCCTTAATCCAACCTTTCCTCGACCAAAGCCCACAGTTTAGACACGAGATGAATAGACAAAGGTAAGGACAATCATTTACCATGACTATGGTAGACGCCCATCCCGAGATTGGTTTCCAACAAATATAACTCTAGTTATGTAAATTTTATTATTAAGACCTAACTAGTATTGGAACACCACAGTCACTAGCTTAGCCAATACCATAGCTTAAATATCCTGTCATATTATGATTTACCAGTTATCAACGGCAATACTTGATCACTACAGCCCCTATCACTAGAACCCTTGTGATAATAGTCTGGCAGGTTCGACACCAATAGAAATTCACGACTCAGTTATTAGAAATATTTTTATATGATGTGCCTTAGAGTTGGTTACCCCGTCGATAACTCTTGTGTACTATGGATGTGTAGATCCTTCTATTTTATCGACCATGTGTCATTGTACACACTTGTTTTCCATTTATTGAGGAACGATCCTTGACTTGACTTATATCCACCGTATCCCATTACGTCGTGCCTTATCCTTTATTAACAAGAGTCGAGGTGCAATATTCGGACTTTAGAATTCTCCTAACCTCATTATTCCTAAAACTATGTCCTAGCTTCTAAGGTGAGTAGACTGTAAGCCTTCTAAAATTTTAGGATATACGAGGATTACCGATTGATTAGAATAATTTCCATTAGGATGATAATTAGTGCCCCATGGACTCCCACTTTCTATTTAGATCATTTTGTGTCCCCGACCGTGTCATTAATATTCGGAGCACGAGACCAGCTGTTACCTCCCAACAAATTTTATATGTAAGACATAGACGACTCCACCTTTATGTAGACATATCATGTCCCATTCAAACATATCCACTTGTACTCTATTTTTGTGGTACGACTTTCAGGTCAAAAGGACTAGTTATAACCCTTACCATAATACCGGTATACTTCCCGACTTCTACTAGAGCCTCAACCTTGACTCGATTCATTCGACCCAATATATGGTTGTGATCTACTCGAAGCCAACTACGCACATGCCACTAGTGTGCCACCCAATTGAGGCCTCATGTGCTACTTAAAAATAAAAGTCACTGAAGGCACATTTTTGGGCTTTAGGGACCTAGCTAACCAACCTGACTGGTAACTAGCTCAACCATTTGGGTGGAAACCTATTCTAGGTTACCCTAACCTAGTAGAAATAGTTTTATCTTTGGATCTTGTCCAGTCAATATATATTAAAATCCAAGGTTCATCCAACCCACGATTGATGTCCAATCAGGGAATCTATTAAGACCCAGTAAAACCCATCCATACATACCACCATACTTGGACTATAAAATCGAACTATTTGAAATAGGTCCTTATACCTAATATGTGGTGTCCACCTCTTAGAATGTGAAGTCATTCGTAACCCTTATTCCATCTACCTGGAAGTTGTGATACGATCTTGTATTGTATTGATATCCCTTACTCGTGTGTTTAAATAACCACGAAAAATATCACAATCTTAATTTCTTAAATTATGTTCTATTATGGAACCTTATTTAGATTAATTTCGAGAACGAAACTTCTGTATTGTACGAATTGCAATTCCCTCTAAGAAACGAAGGGTTATTCGATTTAGCAAGTGACTGGACTAGAGTAGCCCAATCTAGCAAATAAGTCATGGTTCATAAACTTTCTTTCTATCTGCATCATTGGATACTCACTACCGCTCTTGAAACTTTATATTTACTTTCGATTATTCTTCCTTATCTTCTTGTCCTTCCTATTTCGGAGCGACGAATGGCCATGCTTATTAGAATTTATCAATATTTCTTAGCTACTTGTGTAAATTTGTTGCTTGTTAAATTTTGGGTTGTTTGATAGATAGGTGAGGATTATAGATGCCATATGCAGTAGATATCTGTTGGTAGGATTGTTAGCAACTAGTTAGAAGATTATAAGATTTTAGTTTTGAGGAGTAGTGTGACCAAAGGTGGGTAGAAGTCCTAGAGGTTATGCAGTTACAAAATGGCTAGGAGGAGGATATAAACTATTTCGAGGAATTAAAATTTAAGGAGATTAAGGTTAAGGTAGACTTTCTTTTTGAATTTTAAGGAATAGTTATGAATTAGAATTTCGAGGACGAAATTATTTTTAAGGTGGGTAGATTTGTAGCTCCCCTTCCCGAAAATTTTAAAATATTTTTATTTATTGTATTTGAATGGTAATTTTTAGATTTTTATAAATAATTATTTAGTTAATTACTACGGTAGATGACTTTAGCCATGGTTAATGTTTGGAGTACAAGACGACTAGGAATCATGGCACAGATAGCATGGTCGTGTGCCTTGATTAGTGTTTCAGCCATGACAAGGAAGTCTGAGCCATAAGTATGTCCCAACTAGAAAAATCAGGCTAAGTTGTGACTTAACCCCTATAGATTAATTAATTATATATTAATTAAGATTATGATTTTAGGAGATCCGGTTGTACCGATTTAGCTCGGACTGGACCCGAACCAAGCCCAAACCCATGTAGACACATAGTACGTCCAAATGATGTCTATATAGATAATTGTTGGTGTAGTTTAATTAGTGTAATTATTTTGGTGGATAAATAAGTATTTTTTATATAAAAGATTTTTTATATGATAAATAAGATGCTAAGAATAATTTACTAGATTTTGGGTTTTAGAATATATTATAGGTATATGTTATATAAGTATCTACATGGGTACACATATATGCATGTATATACATCTATTTAGATATATAAATAGGTTTATAGAAGACGAGAATTAGGCGTTATATATATAAAACAATAAAATAACTTTATTTATATAAATTTTATATATATAGAATTATGATTTTTATATAGTGAAAATATTGGTTATATTTAAAATATTTTATTGTCTGTATGGAATTTGTGGTATGTATATATATATATATGTATAAATACCAGGATATATATATTGATTATATAGGCATGTAAAAATATTTATATTTTATTAATATATATACATGTTATGTATATATATATGCGTGTATATATATATATATATATATATATATATATATATATATATATATATATATGTGTGTGTGTGTGTGTGTGTGTGTGTGTGTGTGTGTGTGTGTGTGTGTGTGTGTGTGTGTGTATATATAAAAAAAAAATATATATATATATATATATATATATATATATATATATATATATATATATATATAAGGTAATAAAAGAGAAAAAGAAAAAGAAAAAGAAAAACAAAGCAGCAGCAAACCCAGCCCAAACTGCTCCTAAGCTTCCCCCAACCCGTGACTGCAGTGACCCGACCCCCCTTACCTATATATCGATCGAGAGTTTCTCGAAAACCCTAGACCAGGACCAACCTGGGCGGCCGCTTGCCGCCGCCGCCGCCACATACAGTCGGGACCGTCGTGCGCAGCCGCACAGGCCGAAGCAGGAGCGACAAGCAGCAGCAGCAGTAATGATATGGACGACAGTAGCAACACGTCTTCGCGGTACGTTTTCTTCCTGATCATTTAATGAAATTCGTTTTCGTAAAATCCTACGTGAAGCCCAGTTGACCCTCTTGAAACCGTAGTAGATGAATTCTCAGTTAGACAACCAATCTGTCCAGAAAATCGATGTGAAAGTTGACGAAACTCTGTTTGTAAACAGAGCTATCACTATCCTAAGACCCCAACTTGGAAGACAAAATTCGATCGACCTATCGAGAAACCTAGCAATCTATTTGAACAGACCTATAGAGAACCTATAGGAGATGGAAACCTAATTATTAGTTTTATTTCTAGGGGTTTAAGCAGTGAGATAAATCGACTTAAAAATAGAGAAAAAAACTCAAAAAACTATTTTCGAAAAACTTTAAAAACCTTCGATACAACGTGTGTTCCGCCAATCCGGGTGATGTGGTCACAAACCGAAAGCATCGAAAGGTGCGTATCGGCTTCGCGGACGTGTGGGATTTGACAGAATTCAAATTGATCGCGTGTGCGAGACGAATTTGATACGTATCCGTCAAAATTTACCATATTGGCATCTGTGCAAATTTCTCAATTACTTTGCGCACGTTCGTCAGATCGAGACGAAACTTGCGCCAACAAGACCGTATCATTTTTTTGGTCCTGTATGCCAAGTTTGGTCCGCTTCTGAGATAGTTGATCGGATCGTCATTTTGTGGGCCCCACGATCCGATTCAACAGGCGATTTCGTGTACGGCCCACCGAAATCCAAAATTGGACATACCGTTGGGTTCATATCATCAAAACAAATTTTTAGACATGTAGATTGACAAAATTAGAGGCCATTGACTCTGGCACATTTTTTGGTGCAAAGCGGATCCAATGGCGGACACCGTTTTGACCAAAAATTACCGTTTTGCCCCTGTGTCCAGAATTGGACTTAAGGACAGGCAATTCTAGCTAATTTGACTATTCTAAAAACGTTGGTAATGTTTATTTCAGCATCTGGAGATTTTTTTACATGTGTTGACTTTAGCGACTCATCTGAGTGGTTGTACTATCGGTTTCACCAGCTAAGGACCTCAGGTAAGTGCACTTTCTGATTGCTTTCGATTCATAGTAGTCTTTCCATTTCATGTTTATGCATATGTTATCTTGCTTGTTGACATATTGTTACACGGATTAGTGTCATGGATATCTACATACATTATTTCTTGATTGTCATGTTTTCGTGTTTCGTGACTTGTTCGAGTCTATGAGTAGTAGTCGGGAGAAAAAATATCTTAGTAGACATGTGGACTACCCAGAACTATCCTCCATGTCTTTTGTGAAGAATAGCAGCTGCACACGACACGTGCAGGGTGCCGAATTTATCCCATAGCTGTTCACATGTCGAAACTGATATTTCAAATCACATAGTTGTATTTTATTTATTTTCCTTGTCTTCTTCACCACTTGCCATGTCATCAGTTACTTTCTAGTTTTCATCTCTCATATGTTATTTTCATGTCTTGTTAATTCTATTATATTTTCGCATTGCCGTCGGTTTGTGTGTTTGTTCCATTCCTGACTGGAAACCAACATTTTTCAGGTTTAGCTGTGGCTTCTTTTAGCATGAGAGATACGGGTGTACTTGCAGGCCAAAACCTAGACTTTAGATAGATGTGGTAGCTATTTCAAGGATGTGTAAGAATTTTGTATTTTCTTTCAGATATAAATCTTGTAACTGTTGTAATAAATCTTAGAAATGTGAATGAGCAATAAAGTTGTTATTTTGTGATTTTGAGCATCATGACCGTGACAGCGTTCTACTGCCGACTCTACGGCGTAGGCTGGCTTGGACACGTCTCGTATCCGAAAAGCGGATGCGGGTCGTGACATTATCTAACCCACAACCCCAGAAATTTATCCGCCGCAGATATCTATTAGCAATCCACTCTGCCCAGAGAGAGCCGCCCTTGATATACTGCCACGCTATCTTCAACCCAGAGGCCTCCCGAACCGATATCAGTGGTCTCAACCCCATCCCCCCTTCCTCCCTAGGCTGGCACAGTTGCTCCCAGGAGATCGTCTGCATTCCTCCACGCCAGATGAAATTTGCACATATGCTCTCCACATTCCGGATGGTGGCCACCAGGATCTGAATCGATTACAACCAGAACATAGCAATGCCAGAGATGACAGATCACACTAGCTCAATACGACCGCCAAACGAAAGCCCAGCCGCCTGCCAACCTTAGACCCTCCTCTGCGCAAACTCCACCAGACTATGACAATCCAGATCCCGAGCGTAATTAACAGTCAGCGGTACCCACAGGTATTTGACCGGAAGGTCACCTTTCTCCACTCCCAGAGCCAGGGTCCGTTCCTCCTTCAAAGAACACCGAACACTAAAATAGACTCTGCTCTTATCCCTATTCAGATGAAATCCAGACATCCGTCCAAACTCCTCCATAATCTCTGACACCGCACGCATCCCTCTCATAGATGGTTGTAAGAGCACCAATAGATCATCAGCATAAATCAAGTGAGACACCACTGGCTATACCAACCTGAAAAGAGGGACAATCTTTCTGCTATATACTGTCAGATCCATCAAACAAGTGAAGTACTCCATCACAAGTGTGAACAGTTACGGGGATAGAGGATCTCCCTGCCGAAGGCCCCTGTTGCTCCTGAAGAATCCGTATGGAGAACCCTGGATGAGTACCAAAAATGTGGGAGAGCAGATGCACTCCCTCACCCTCGCTACCCATACCTCATTAAAACCCATGGCAAGCATAAGGTGACATAGAAAGTCCCGATTTACAGTGTCGTAGGCTTTCCTTAGATCAAGCTTCACACATGCCTTCATCCCCTCTGGTTTGTTGAAGCCTTTCACCATCTCGTGGGCCAATAGACTGTGTTCAGCTATCGAATGACCCTTAATGAAAGCCGCCTGATTTCGTGAAACCAGCCCCTACATAATCCCTTCCATGCGCCAGCACATAAGGTGTGTAATTATCTTATACAAATAATTGCAACACGCAATAGGTCTAAAGTCGGCAAGGGATGTCGTGCCCTCCTTCTTTGGGACCAAGGTCAGAAATGTGTGGTTCAGCTCCTTCAGCAACTTCTCTTCCGAAAAGAACTCATGCACCGCCTCCAGGACTGGGAACTTAAGCAAGCCCCAGTGTCGCTTATAGAACCCACTAGAGAAGCCATCCGGCCCCGGGACCCTATTGGGATCTGCCTGCATCACTATAGCTTCCACCTCTTCCATAGTCACAGTGGCCAACAGTAGGCTATTCCCAAAGGGCGTCACCAGCCTCTTTGGGACAAGATTGTGGAACATGGAGAGATAGTCTGACTGATGATACATGTCCGAGTAGTACCTGACTGCCTCCTCCTGAATCTCTATCGGATCTCCGACGAGCATGCCCTCACCATTGAGGAGTCTGGGAATGTTGTTCCTGTGTTGTATGGTACGGATCACATCATAGAAGAACCTAGTACATCTGTCCCCATCCTTCAGCCAGGAACACTTGGCCCGTTTGGCCGCGCTAATCTCTTGCTGAAGCCTCAACATGTTCACCTCCCCAATCAGATCCTTCTCCTTGGCCGCCAACTCACCACTCATCATATCTGCCTGTAAAGCTTTCTGGACCTCTCGAAGAGCAGCCTCCTTAGCCTCCAGGGAAGTCCGTGGCAGCGACTTCAGGCCCGAATAGCTCTCTTCGATCTTTTCAGTTTGTGTACCATGCGGTACTGTGTCGTGCCCTCCTGAGTGTGCTGCAGCCCCTCCATCACCGCTTCCTCATAACCCGCAGAGAGATACCAGCTGTTATTGTACCGGAACGGACGGCCTTTCCAAGTGGGTCTCTCATATAAGCCTACCCGAATCGGAGTGATCACTAGTACCAGCAGCAAGCCCCTCAGCCACAGAGTTCGGAAAGTAGCTAAACCATTCGCTATTTCCCAAAGCCCTGTCAAGCTGACACGCAATCCTGTTGCCGATCGACTTGTTGTGCCAAGTCCATATGTACCTCGTCCTCTCTAGCCCTATCAGCCCGGACTGGAGGAGACACCGCTGGAAATCAAAGAGGATTTGGTCAGATACTGGACGCCCCCCACCTTCTCCGCGATGTAGCAGAGCGTTGAAGTCCCCCATCAGAAGCAGTGGGAGGTGTAGATGGTCCTCTATGCGACCTACACGAGC
>JANAVB010029408.1:0-31813 GCA_029216955.1 Iris pallida | reverse complement strand
TATATATATATATATATATATATATGGGAGCGGGCGGGAGCCCACGCCGCGGAGCCCGCCGAAGCCCCCGCCCCCCTGGCCGTTGGATCGCGCGGGATCACGCGGGCCCCAGGCCCCGCACGATCCGCTGGTGCAGGGGGCGGGGGGCTTCGACGGGGCTCCGCGGGCGGGGCCTTTGATCCGCTCCCTATATATATATATATATATATATATATAATATATATATATAATATTATATATATATATATATAAAATATATATATATATATATATATATTATATATATTGTGTGTGTGTGTGTGTGTGTGTGTGTGTGTGTGTGTGTGTACGCTATAGATAATATATATACATAGTTATCAATGGAACTATTAAAAAATACGTGCATACACTATAGTCAAACCATGAAAGAGATCGGGCCAATAAGTGTCAAAGATGGTCCTAATGAATTCCTAGGACAAATCAAGAAAAATTCTATAGGAAACATATGGTGATATAAAAGATTTCTGTAAATGAGATTTTCTGCTAAGATTTTAAATAAGGCTAAGTTCAATGAAGATAAATTTCGGTAAAGTTGTCACTAGCGATAAGAGATCAAACATGGTATATAACATGGATATAGTCTCAATAGTATCCGAAAATCATACATATCCGAAGTCATTTTGCCTAGAGTTCATGTCCCGGCAGTGTAGTGTACATCTGGCTGCAGTGAACCTTTGGTTCCGTGACTCGAATAATGATATATCACCAAATATTCTATCATGCCTTATCCAATATTGATAGAACCACTCAAGAGATCAAATATTATGTTCTTAGGACGTAGTCTCAATAATAGCCGAAAACCTATAAATAACTGAAATCATTTTAACTTTGGGTCCATGTCTTGCCAGGTGCGCAGCTGGCTGCAATGAACTCACAGTCTCCATAATCCAGATAATGATTGTAGTGCGCATTTGTCACGCCATAGTAGGTCGTCGAAATTTTCTCAACTTTACCCATAGGAATTTTAAAAGAGTTTAAGAAAATTCAAATGAGTTTCTAAAAGTCGTAATCATGATAGAAAATGACATAAGTACATGTTCTTTAGATATTAGGTCTTTGAGAACAAGGGATCACTCACTAGTAGAAAGAAAGAAACGACTGAAGTTAAAAGGAGTATTTGTTCTCACCTTCCCTATTCAATGGATTGTAGACATAAACTTACGGAATTGATCAAAGCTAACTCTAACTAATAGAAAATAGTACAATTTCAAGTGAATGGAAGAATTAGCGAAAATATTTCTGCCTCCAAAATTAACAAAAATATTTTTGCCTTTAAAGAATTCTTAAAGGATGTTGAGCTATACCGGAATTATTTTGAGAAAATAATTTCGCAGGATCAATGAAAAGTTTTAGAAACTAGATAGGCAAATTAGACTAAGTAGTTAGTCTAGGGCTCTATGATAGAATATTGGAATAGATCAAAGAAAGTCAGATTGAAGTAGTCTAACAAAATTATCAAAAAAAATTGGAGGCTTGGGTATATTAGTCATTGATGAGAGGTTTGCTAAAATAGGGGTTAAAACTTCTAAATTGGTAATTGTCCTAGTCCCTAGAGAATTTGAGAAACAAATATAGATAGAAAAAATAATCTTAGGAAGACACAAAGTAAATATGTGTAACCATAAAATTGGCCTAAGCTGTGATTGATCATTCATATATCGTATGCTCCCAATGGTACTCTAATCCTAAGCACTATTAGACGGGCCTGTAAGGGCCACCACTAAAAACATGTCACGACCCGATCTCAAGATTCTGGGTCTAGTCGGATCATGCCCAGCCTGCACCATTGTGAGGCGGCAGTGAGCTGTATCAATCAGTAGTAACACAATGCACAATATTCTAAAATATAGGAATTTAAAAAATTATTAAAACATGTAGAATTGAAAGTCTAACTGAAAATCAACCACACAAGCAAGAAAATATTTAAGTCATTACAACTAGTCTTTTATTATACTTTCTTAAACAAAGGAAACTAAACTGCAATACTACTTGTGCTCTCGGGCCTCCTAGTTAGGTTCAGCTAACTCCTCAGAGCTCAAGTCGGGTCCGTAGTAGGTACTAAAGGGCACCTCCTCATTATTGTAGTCACCTAAAAATGTTGGTCCTCCCGTCAAGAGAGGAGCAAGAAACATATATCCAATTCTAGCATTTTAATAAATAATTAAAAGATGCAAGAAGCAGTTTTAAAACATTATTTATAATTTATAAATAATAAAAATGAATCAATGAAGCAGTAAAATCTTAAGGAAGTAATAGTGATGCAATCTACAATCAGTAATAGTATTTTGAGTATGTAGCCACATGTGACCAGCTGAAAGAGGCAATATGTATACTAGCATTATGCCCAATGCTAGCATACAGTACGGCTTAACCCCCTATGCAATAGGGGTTAGCGCGAGATAATCAATAATGGTAACATGGGCTTTGATCACAGGCACTAACACTACTCCTCAGTCCCATGTTGTCATGACCCGTACCCTCTTTTTGGGATGCGAGTGCGTGCGCAAGCCAGCTATGTATCAAGCGGACTCCAACCCAACTCGAATACGTATAAGCTGTCTAGACTATGGTAATATGCATAACCATGGCAAGTTAAACTATATCTCAATCCACCAGAAGAATATAAACAAGAATGAACAATATGGTTCATGGTCTGCAGCCCACTAGCATATATGTCCGATTAGACTCCAAAGAAATAACATGAGTCTATAAAACTAAGCTAACAAGCAGAGTGTAAATTACGAATGTAAATGTGTAACCATGAAAGATACCTGAATCGGAAGTAATCAACCATATCATGATTAGCTAACTAACTCCGTGCAATCAACTACCTGAAGAGATCATCAGGTCATCAGGGGACTAGCAAGATACATAAAACATGACTATCTAACAGTTTATCATGCATGAAGAAAATACGGGATATAAACAGGAAAATACTAAACAATGATGATACACGTATATGTGAATAACTACGCATAAATGAACTACTGGAAGAACAAGTGAACAAGAGATCAACGGATACCAAACCCTCGTCCCGAGTGTAGACTCGCAGGTTTGAACAAATCACTAACCCTCGTCTAAGTGTGAACTCGCAGGTTAGTTCACGATAATCACCCTCATCCCGAGTGTGGATTCACAGGTGCAAACAGTCAACCCTCGCCCCGAGTGTGGACTCGCTGGTTGAGAAAATCGAAACAAAGAAATAGCAGTTCAGTTATAACGCACTCGTTCTACGACATGATTTGACTAAGTCAAGGAACATGTGACGACATGGTACGACTCAGTCAAGGTACGTGTAAGGACAAATCCAATTTGAACTATAATGTCAGACTATAAACAATGACAGTATACGAACGAGAAAACTAGACTAATATACATGATATGAAGAAAAGTATACCAACCAAATCAATCCAAGAAAACTAAATGATGACATATAACAAAGAGGAAGAATATAAGCATGTAAATAAACTATAGAGGAAGACAAGGTATACTTGCCTGGTGGTAGCACGTAGAACCAACAATATCCCATCAATTGACGAGCCATAGAAGTCAAACTCTCATAACAGTCTCTGTAGGGTTGAATAGATATTACCAACGTATTCAGTTTAGTCAAATTAGCTAGGATAGCCTACCCATAAGTCCAATTCTGGACACATGGGCAAAACGATAATTTTGGGTCAAAACGATGTCCGCCGTTGGACCCGCTTTGCACCAAAAAGCGTGCAAATATCTACAATTTTTAAAGTCATCAAACTATATGTCTGCAGGTTAGGTTTGATGATACGAATCCAACCGTATGTTCAAAGTTGGATTTTGGCGGACCGTGCACAAATTCACCCGTTGGATCAGGTCGCGGTCCCGCCAAAATAGCGTTCCAGTCGACTTTCTCAGAATCGGACCAAGCTTGGCACACAGGACCAGAAAAATGATACAATCCTGTTGGTGCAAGTTTCATCTCGAGATGACAAACGTGCACAAAGTAATTGACTAATTTGCAAAGGGGCCGATATCTCGACGGATACGCCTCGATTTCGTCGCGCACGTATAATGAAATTGAGTTCCGTCGAATTCCACACGTCCGCAACATCTGTACGCACCTTTTGATGCTTACGGGTTGCGACCAAGTTGCCCGATTTGTCGGGGCGCACGATGTATCGAGAAATATTTTCGAAATTTAACTGTTTTGAAACACTTTTTGTCAATTTTTGAAACTATTTTTATAGCAATTTAATAAATGAAAAACAAAACCAGAGGGGGGTTTAATCATCTATATGTTGTATATAAACCTATTCAAACATAATTTAGAAATAGTCAAAGGATTGGCGAGAAATCGCCTTCCAATAGGGGTGTTGTGACTGTTATATTCCCTGTTTTGGGACATGATTTTTCATCGACTTTGCGTAACCCAATTTGATTTGATTTAGTTAGAAGTTATTCAATGGGGGTTGAAGAGGTATATGTTGGCAACATACCTGAAAAATTGTAACACAAAACGGATGCGCGACGATGGAGTTATCTGGTGGTGAAGTTGGGGTCGGACCCCAGGTTGGGCTGCTGCTCTGTGAGCTGCCTCTGTTTGGTTGCGCGTTGCCAGGGCCCTGGCCGGCGACTGGCGGCTGCACCACGACGGGAAGGCATGCCTGGGTGGCTGGGAAGTCGTGGGGGTGATCGTGAGGGGTTGGGCTAGGGTTTTATTGTTAGAGTTTCTGGGAGAATCCCCCCTCTCTCGGTTTATAAGAGTACTATAGGGTCGGGTTTGGTATATAGGCTGTGTGGGTGGGGTTTGTGAATATGAGTTGTTGATGGTTGCTTTTCTTTCTTTTTCTTTCTCTCTCTCTCTCTCTCTCTCTATATATATATATATATATATATATATATATATATATATATATATATATATATATATATATATATATATAGCCATATATACACACCTATCTATATGTGTATAAGACTTATTAAAATCTAGGAAATTCCTCCCTACACTTTTTTTTTGTGTGTGTAGGGCTATATACAAGATTATGTACATCTATATGTACATCTATATGTACATACATATATATATATATGTACATACATATATATATATATATATATATATATATATATATATATATATATATATATATATATATATATATATATATATATATATATATATATATATATATAAATCCATTTACCAATGGATTAACAAATAACCTATATTAATCAATGATAATATTTAATAACCACAACAACAATAATTGTAGTACTAATCATAGTAACACTAAAATAAACTAAGAGTAGGCATAGTGTTGGGAGACACAATTACTCCTAATTTTAGTTGGTCCACTGAAAATTGTGTAATTAATCTACAAACCATGTAAGTACTAATAATGCATAACAAATATTTAAAAAATATTTGTCAGTCCCTAAAATAAATATAAAATATTTGTATACACATAAAGTTTGTCTACATAGGCATCTTTGGTCTCACTACATGCCTACATGGACTTGAGTTAGATTCGAGCTAGTTTGGTACAACCGGGTCTTCTAAAAAAATATTCTTAATAATAATTAATTAAATTATTTATAGGAGTCATGTCACAACTTGGCCTAGTTTTCCTAGTTAGAACACACCTACGGCTCGGCCTTCCCTACCATGGCTAAAATATGTAGAGTCTAAAAATCAAGTTACGCCTTGAATATACTGATCAGTGATCAAGTTGCACCCCAAAAATCAAGTTGCGCCACTGATATGAAGCTCAGAGAACAGACTGCACCACCGATCAGATTGTGCCCAATATGAGACTGCGCCCAATCTTTTGCACCAAAATCTACGTGGCATCTGACACTTAATGGTCATCATTATCTGACAATACTGACGGCTGACACATCAGTGAACAAGGAAAATCTCTTTGAATCCCGTGAATTGTGCCGTTCAAGAGAAGTTGGTGGACAGCTGTCCTGTACACTTCGTGAGTTGCACCTAGGTGCAATCTAAACAAAATCCTTAGTTGCGCCTGGGCTCAACCTGGACGACTTTTGCTCAGAAGCTGCCACGTGTGCAGGCGCAGCTCAAAGCAAGCGCAGTTTGACTTGTTGACTGAAGCTCGCGCAACCTGATAAAGTTAAGACAACTTACATTCTAAAGCAGGATGACGTGGCGCTCATGCCACTAATCTCTCAAGACGTGTTTACTATCCTGTACACGACCACATGCATCTCAATCATATGATGCCACACGTCTAAATACAGTTAGTACACGATTGACAACTGAATGAAAGTTGGCACAACAGGAGGTTGGCGCAATCCAGTATGGCGTAATCCAGCCTCGCGCACATCAGAATAACTGCTAAATAGTTATTTCATGAACTCTATAAATAGAGTTTCCAATCATCATCATACAGGGAGAGAAATCAAGAACTCTTGCAAAATTGCTGCTGCGTTCTCTAGAGGCTACAATTTTCAAGTTTACATAGTCCAAGGGATAAAGTGATCGTCTCCTGATCAGAT
Organism: Iris pallida; assembly: GCA_029216955.1. Taxonomy (NCBI): domain Eukaryota; kingdom Viridiplantae; phylum Streptophyta; class Magnoliopsida; order Asparagales; family Iridaceae; genus Iris; species Iris pallida. The sequence continues at coordinate 25,276 of JANAVB010029408.1, read as the reverse complement.
TCCTAAAGTTATACTTCTCCAAAATTCATTGTACTTTGTACTCTTTTACAAGTTTGGAATAAAACAAATTTTTGTTTTTGCAAACAAAATGGCGACTCTGCTGGAGACGGCTTTCTCCTCTGACGAGAAAGTGACAAATCAATGTGACATTGCGACTATCGGTAAGACGCAGAAGACTCTGGTTGTTCAAGTCAACTAGACAGCTTACGAGAATATGATCAACACCAAGAGCAAAACAAGCGCACGGTGGCTATCGTCAAGAACAGGACTGGGTGGACTCCTAAATCTTCCACAGTCGCTGTTGCCCAGGCGCAACTTGAGTGCTCAATGACCAAGGCACAATCCGCCTCAGTGGCTCCAGTACAACCTATTTCTGTTGCTAGGGCACAATATGCTCACTCTGCTGCCCATGCGCAGCCTACTACAATCTTTGTTTCCAAGGCACAGTCAGTTCAAGCTACTGTCAAGGCACAGTCTACCAATGTTGCTGCCAAGGCGCCACCAGTAGTCCGTAGGACTATAGCACAACCCAAGCAATCGGTAACCCAGGCGTAATCTGCTACTCCGACGCAACTTAAGGGAACTAGTCTTTTGGCTATACCCTCTTCCAATTCTCAAGTTCTAAACTTAGAGAATTCATGTCCTAGTGCTAACACTAGACAGAACAAAGGAAAAAGTCCTATGGCATTTTCTCAATTGGCACAATCTATGCCTAAAATGATCACACAACAGAACAAAGGCAAATGCTTCTTAGCTAACCCTGTTCAAAATAAAGGAAAGCACCCTTTGGTATTTCCTCAAACTTCCCTGGTCTATGACTCAGAGGAAGATGTATCAGATTCTATTCCTGTAAACAGAGGTCCTCGAATCTCTGATACCGGAAAGAATACTGATCAGAAAGGTATCTTACCTACCCCTATGGTGTTTGGTCAAGACCTTTCCTACCTTACAAATTTCAAGATCCAAGCAAGAAAAATTGAAGGTATCACAAACAGAGACACCGGGAACATAATTTTCAGATTTACGCGCTCATCTCAACAGGCGTCAACCAATACCAACTTTGGCAAAATGCAAGAACCCTATGCCAAAGGCCAATCTGCACCAAAAATCAAAGTTTGAAAAGAAAGACCCATCTACCTATGCTAATGAGTTGAGTACATCTTTGTACACTCGAGGAACTAAACACCTGAAGAATATGAGACATGTTCCTAACATCATTAATGAATATGTTCCTCCGACTTCTTCTCGTCCTATGGTTGTAACTGATCTCCGGCAACGTCTTACACAAAGGCGGGAGACTACGGGAATGTTTTCCTCACCTCCAAATCGCGCTTTAAATCGCTACTGCCTACATGAAGTTGTCATCAACTGTTGTTGCCAATCGGCTCGACGATCTGTTTTCGATCGTCTGAACTATGCTTCAACTCCTGAACATATAATAAAAGACGAAGAAGAACTATTATATGCTTCTGTTAACATGACTTATCAAGGCACTGAGGGTGGGAAACGTCCAAGACGTAATGCATCCCGTAATCCCAGTCAATAATACTTAGACCTGATCCATGCATCCAATGAAGGTGTCTTTCAATACACTAGATCGAGAAATCGTCATTGGATCTAAGGTGTCTTTAATCAAGAAGATCTCCCTATCACTCATGCAGGAAATGACTCTCTTTCGGAGTTTGATACAGATAGTGAAAGTTCTGAACAAACTATCTCATCAATAGCAGCAAGAGAAGTGACAGCATATACCATTATAGAAGATCAAGATGCCTCTACGTCAACCAGCCAAGAGCAACGAATTGTTGCATTAGAAGACAAATTGAAAACCGTGGCAGAAATGGTTGCAAGCATGCACACCATAATGGTGGCTCAACATACAGTACCTCTGATTGTAAACCCTGTTACAAATTCTGAGCTTATAGCATCTTCTGTACCTGTTAATCTGGGGGTACCAGCCCCTCCGGTTGCTTCTGTGCCAATTCAAGCTGATCCAAGTCAGTCTGGTACTGGGGGTGCTAATTACCATGCTGTTCTTCCTCATAACACTTCTAACCAACCCACCAATTCTCAGACATCAGGGGATGCAAATGAGGCTGTAAAATTTCTGCGCACTCAGTTTGAGGCTTTCAAGCAGAAGGATGGCCTACAAAGATTGGGCATAAAGCAACCATATCCTACAGAGTGGAAGGAAGTTCCATTTCCTCCTAAATATGAACTCCCAACCATTATGCTGTTTGATGGTAGCACTTCTCCAAGTCAGTATATCAATCATTTTGAAGTAATGACTGATCAACTATAGCAAAATGATGCTCTCCTTACCAGAGTGTTCGTCGGTTGTTTAGACGGTACAGCATATGACTGGTATCGTAGCCTACCTGATGGCTGTATTACTTCTTTTGCTGGTTTCAAGCAAATATTCTTGGAACGATTTTATGAGGGAGTCAACGACATGACGATGCCTGCCCTCATTAAAATTAAACAGAGGTACAATGAATCCATAGAGAGTTTCATTGAAAGATTCTGCCGAGAGGCACTCAAAATGCCTTTAGGTACTCCATCTGCTGTTATAATAGACACTTGCAAATCAAACTTGTTGCCTATTATCAGTATGTGGACGGGATCTACACAATTCCAGGATTGGCCTTCTTTCATTGTTAATATAAAGGCGGCAGAAATGAGTGCCGAAAAGTTCAAGCAGTTAGGAGTCCAGATGACTCATCCTAACCAAGATGAACATTCTACACCTGGGGGTAGTAATCGCCAGAATAACCGTAAGAATAAAGAAACATTGGCCATCAATCTTAAAGGCAAAGAGTCTTTGGCTGTCAATGTTACTCAGACGGCATCCACCCCATCAGCACCACTGCAAAAGTCAACTTGTCCAAGAGAAGAGTATTCTTTCGACGAAGATGATACTTTAAGCATCTTCGATTGCTTGATCAAAAGCAATAAGCTTCAACTTCCAAAGACAAAGCGACCAGAAGAAGTTGGTAAAACTAATCACCCTAAATACTGTGTTTATCACAGATTTATAGGGCATCCAACCAGAGCATGTTATGTGCTCAAGGGTAAAATCTAAGAGTTGGTCAACTCTGGAGCAATTACTCTACAGCAGGACGAGAAAACAGTAACTGCTAATGTAGTTTCTCTCCAATTTGGTGATTTTCCACCACAACTCGTACAAGATGGTGTTGTCTCCATTCCAAGGACTACTCTAGAAATCATAAATATCTTGCCTCATCAAAATGAAGGTCTTGTTCCGATGTCAACTGACAGAGGAGAGATTATGTGGATTCATCCAGATCTGGTTGCAGAATTTGAAACGCCTTCCTCTTCTAAGCAAAAGAAGTATTTCAAGTCTAAATCCAAGAACTATAATATGATATCCTTTGAACCATTAATAGAAGAAGAAATCCTAATGGGCACTAGATCTGGGAAACCCTATCTTAGGGAGTATTCCGAAAATCAAGAGAACCCTGCTCCATCCCTGGATGCCCTTCCTCCATCATCTTCTCCTGCTGAAGATACACCGTCTACATCCTTGCCAGTGGTTGAACCATCTCTTCCTAAACCAACATCAGCAGACAAGGGAAAGCAACCTGTTCGCTTTGATAAAGCGTTGAAGAAGTCATCATCTCTTGGACTTGAAAAGCCTTACAATTTTGATATATTGGCTCAATTGGCCAATACTCCAGCAAGATTGTCAATCTTTGAACTTTTACGTCTCTCAAAAGAAACTCGTGAGACGTTAAGTGAAGCCTTGATGCAGGCTAACACTTGTTTGACTCTTCTCAAGAAGCCCGAAAAGGAGCCAGTCAGCTGTGCACATTGGCATAGTATATTTGAATTAATGCCCAATATCACTTTTACACAAGATGGCATGTTGTTAGAAGATAATCGTCATGATCGTCCTCTCTATTTCACGGGGTATGTGGACACCATGAAAGTCGACCGTATTCTAATTAATCCCGGGTCTGCACTTAGCTTCATGCCAAAGTCCTTATTGGATGCTTTGAAAATCCCAGTATATAATCTTTCTACAACTATTACTACCATCTTGGGATTCAATCAAGGAAGAAGTGAACCTTTGGGGAAGATACGCCTAAAACTTCAAATTGGCAATCTTCGTACAAAAGTAACTTTCTATGTTATTGACAATCATGGCTCATACAATGCTTTGTTGGGAAGGCTATTCCTCCATGAACACAATATTGTACCCTCTACGCTCCATCAATGTTTTAAATATGTGGATGGTAATGGAGAAGTCCAAAAAGAGGTTGCAGATCTGAATCCTTTCAAAAGAGTTGAAGCATATTGCAACGATTCTCGTATATACAAAGAGGAATTCATGAAGGTGGTACTAGCAATGGACACAGATGAAGAACAGAAGAGTATACCTAATGATACCCTGGTGATTCCAGTCAAAGGACGTACCTCCTGTCCTCAGTCTTCCCAACCACTGACTATCTATCTACCTTTCCATGAGAAGCGACCTAAAGGTGATAGTCAGGAACAGAGAGAGCTCACCTCTTCTGAGTCGCTTGTAATCGATCTTCATCGCAAGAAGCTCCCTCCTCATTCTCGTTCTTCTTCTCCTCCTCTTGTTATCAATCTGACTAAGCCTGCTAAGGCTAAAGTCCCTGTTGTACATGATGGTGTAAAAATCAATAAAGCATCTCCTTTGCAGTATACTGATGTCTTTTACTATACTCAGTGTTATCTGGATATGCTAGATAGCTTTAAGCCACTTATTATGAAGTCGTATCATCTTGACGAAACATGGTATTACTGGATTCAATATAAGAGTCGTACTTCTTAGTACCGTCTCGAAAGAAAGATAAAAAGCCTATATTCTTCAGCAAAAGAGAAGAACCAAAAATCATGCTCTATAATGATAATAGAGATGATACAGGAAGGCTACAATTACGATGCTATAGTCCACAATCCAAAGCCATCATCCATAAAATGGGCTATGATTTCAGAACAGGTCTCAACAATGGTAAAAGAAGGCGAACCCCTCTTCGTATTGCTGTTCCAAAAGGAAAATCACAACAATACCACAGTAAAACAAAACGAGGATTAGGTTATATGTCACCACTTCCAACTCCAGAACCTTCTGAATCTGATAAAGAAGAACGTTCAAACTCTTCTGATTCTATATCATGGGATTCTGATACCAGCATCAGTCATGTTCATAAAGTGATAGTATCTTCTAACATAGTGTCCGCCGAATTCTCAGAAGATAACAAAAGTGACATTGAAGAAGCTACTGAAATGGACCCTTGGGCACAAAGGATGGACAATCAGTGGGAACTTCGTTTTAAACAACGAGAACCACCTACTGAGGATCAACTGGTCCAAATCGATATTGGAAAGAAAGGTACATCACGACCAATCTTCATTAGCAAGAATCTCCCAGAAGTTGATAAACAAGAATTAATTCACCTTATTCGTGAATACATTAACGTCTTCACCTGGAGCTACGAAGATATGTCGGGATTAGATCCTCAAATTACAACTCACAAGCTTAACATTTTGTCGAATGCCAAATCGGTCAAACAACAACGGCGATTCAAGCCTGAAATGATGGATGCAATTGATGATGAAGTCAAAAAGCTTATAGCTTGTGGTTTTACCAGAGAAGAACAACATCCTGACTGGGTGGCCAATGTCGTCCCTGTCCTGAAGAAGACCGGAAAGGTTCGAGTTTGCATAGACTTTCGGGATCTCAATGATGCTTGCCCTAAAGACGAATTCTCTCTCCCAATTACTGATGTTATGATTGACAATACATGTGGATTCGAACGAATTTCTTTCATGGATGGGTTTTCTGGATATAATCAAATCCGGATGGATCCTGAAGATGAAAAAACATACTTCGTTTCGTACTCCTCGGGGTGTGTATTGTTATACGGCCATGCCGTTTGGTCTTAAGGACGCAGGTGCAACTTACCAACGGGCTATGAGCACTATCTTTCGAGATCATTTACGAAAGATTGTCGAATGCTATGTTGACGATATTGCTGTCAAAAGTCGTCTCAAAGAAGATCATATTCAAGATTTAAGAACTATCTTCAATCTAATATGCCAGCATCAACTCAAAATAAATCCCACCAAGTCTTTCTTGGGTGTCTCTAGTGGTAAGTTTCTCGGCTTCGTCATTACCTCTAAGGGTATACACGTTGATCCCGAGAAGATCAAAGCCATTCAAGAGATGCGTCCTCCATGCAACCTAAAAGAGCTACGAGGATTCCAAGGTCGACTTGCGTACATCAGGCGATTCATTTCGAATTTATCTGGACGTTGCAGACCATTTACTCAATTAATAAAGAAAGGTGTATATTTCGTTTGGACGAAAGAATGTCAATGAGCATTTGATAACATAAAGCGGTATTTAATGAGCCCACCGGTTCTTGTATCACCGATCTCAGGAATACCTTTTTTTAATGTATGTTCGAGCAATGGATCATTCATTGGGAGGTTTGCTGGCTCAGAAGAACAAGGAAGGTCATGAATAAACTATCTACTATCTCAGCCGAACAATGATTAGAGCTGAACATCATTATAGCCCACTGGAGAAGGAATGTTTAGCCTTAATGTTTGCTGTTCAGAAGACAAGGCATTACATCATAGGCCAAACTATTCATGTCATATTCCGAGTCAATCCTCTGCGAGTTCTAATGAAGAAGCCAAGTACACTCAATTCTAGGCTTGCCACATGGACCATATTGCTAGCACAATATAATATGATTTATGTTCCTCAAAAGTCTGTGAAAGGCCAAGCACTTGCAGACTTCTTAGCAGCTCATCCTGTCCCTGAGACATCTAAACTCTATGATGAGATTTCGGACGAACCATTGGAATCAAATATGATCTTAGAAGAATTTTCTACCTGGAGGTTGTTCTTTAATGGAGCTTCTAGAATTGGACCTGGAGGTACCCTTGTGGCTGGAGTAGGAATTGTTCTTGTTTCACCCGATGGATTAACCATTCAAAGGGCTTATTCTTTAGACGAATCATGTTCCAACAATGTGGCAGAATACAATGCTTTGCTCATTGGACTTCAATTAGCCAAACAACTGGATATTGTATATCTCGAAGTATATGGCAACTCTAAGCTGATTGTTAATCATGTTAGAGGCATATATGAAGTCCGACATCAGGATCTAGTACCATACCATGAAGCGGCAACCAGGATAGCTTTTTCATTTAAAGGATTCTTTATCGAATATGTACGTCGGGCATGCAATACAGAAGTTGATGCCTTAGCTAACCTAGCTGCAGTATTGGCAGTTCCAGTCATAAGACAACAGATGGTTGTTATCTTTAATGGAGAATTATTTTGTGTTGAAAACAACCACAACATTGAATTCAGCAAACTAACTGAAGTCAATATCCTTAATGAGGATTGGAGAGTACCTTTCATTGATTTTTCAGTATATGACATTTTACCAGAAGACCCTAAAGAAGCTACAAGTATCCGTCGTCGATCACTTCGATTCTATTATAATCATACTACTAAGACACTATATCGAAGAACTTTTGACGGGTTAATCTTGAGGTGTCTCGCTGGTGATGAAGTAAAGCAGATATTACGTGAAGCTCATGATGGCGTTTGTGGAGCACATCAACCTGGTCCTAAACTACAGGATCGTATCCGACGTATGGCCTACTACTGGTCCTCTATGGTATCAGATGCTATTGATTATACAAGGAAATGTCGTGCATGTCAAATTTATGCAGATTTTATTCACCAACCGTCGGAATTTCTTTATCCAACTGATGCCTCATGGCCTTTTGAAGTTTGGGGCATGGATATAATTGGCCCTATCAATCCTCCTTCATCTAAAGGACATCGGTTCATCTTAGCTATAACCGATTATTTTTCCAAGTGGGCAGAAGTTATACCTTTGGCTGAAGTAAAGACTAGTATCGTTATCAATTTTATCAAACATTATGTGATATATAGATTTGGTGTCCCTCGCCGAATCATTCATGATAATGGGCCGCAATTCATCAGCCAAAAATTTAATAGGTTCTGTGACGACAACAAAATCAATAATGTCGCTTCTACAGCCTATAATCCTGCGGCTAACGGGTTGGCTGAAGCATTCAACAAGACCATTATCAAACTCCTTAAAAAGTTTGTCTCTATTAACAAACGCAGTTGGAGTGATAAACTTGGAGAATGTTTATGGACATATCGTACTACTGTCCGTAACCCCACATGTTGCACACCTTTTTCTCTGGTTTATGAATATGAAGCTGTTCTACCTTTGGAAATTCAAATTCCATCATTGAGAATCGTCATTGCTATTGAGCTTACGACAGATAATAATGATCGTCTTCGGCTTCAGGAATTGGAGGCGCTCGACGAGAAAAGGTTATTAGCTCAGCAGCATATCGAACTTTATCAGGCTCAAATTTCAAAAGCTTTCAATCGCAAAGTCAGAGTGCGAACATTTCAAGAAGGCGAGTTGGTTCTTACAGTCAGACGTCCTATGACTATGATACATATGAGCAAAGGCAAATTCGAGGCAAAATAGGAAGGATCGTATGTGATAAATAAAGTCTTCTCTAATGGAGCCTATCAATTAACATATATGGATGGCAGAGTTGCTATGATGCCCATCAATGGTAAATTTCTCAAGAAATATTATGTATAAAGACAAAATGTACTTTATTTTCAGAGACATGATGTAAATAAAAGTTCATTTTTATTCAAAAAAAAGAATAGAATTACATAATATTATAGATGGGGAGGAGGCCTTGATCCTTTCTGATTAAATACAAAGTTTGCCAACTGCTCAAACATCTCATTGTCTAAACACACCAGGAATTTACAAACATCCGTCCTCAATGCCTCTTCTTCGGCAGTTTTTCCAGGCTCCACTAACTTGGAGATCAAATCCTGTCCTGATGCAGGAGGAATAGTTGAACCTTCGCCCCTTTCTTTTTGAGAAGGCACTGGAGGCTCAGCAAGGGAAGGCCTAGTTTCTTCTTCAGTCTTCGGAGCAATCAAATCTTTGGAAAACATATTTTTTTTAACATAGGAAGAAAAGAGGATTGACAATTTATAGGCAGAACAATTAAGAAATCAGCATTGAAAATTGATGCAACTCTTGGAAAGAGGCACAACTGTTTGTTTCTAACGGTTCATTCATAACCGACTCTTTATTTTTCCTTCTTCGAAACTGGCGTGTTTGATCCATTCGTTGTCTCCTTTGAAAGTCTAAATGGCCATTCATTCATTCAAAATTTCTTCCTCGAAAATCGAAGTGAATGATCACCCATTCATTTATCATAGTGAGAGGCCATGCCTTTTTACGAACTTGAATTCCAAACATTCATTTCAAAACAACTTACCACATTCATGATCCTCTCTGGATTCTGTTATCTATGACAGCATAACAAAATCAAATTGTAAAAAAAAAGGAGAATAATGAGATAATTATTTCTTTATTCCTTCTTTAAAAGCGCATAGATACATCTTGATGAAAATCTATTACATCTTGGATTTTTATTCTAAACGAAGGTCTATTACATCTTTGGATCTTCTTATTTATTGGTGGCAATTCCTTGTCGTCTCGACCTGAAGCAATGAGCCCGACAATGGAATTAACTCTGGTCTTCTCTCTGAGAAAGACTAGAGGAGAACCACAGAGTACAGCAGCCCAAAGATGAGCTGCTGTCAATACAACTGGTGGAGAGAAGACAGCCCGCCAGGGGAACTAGGAACGAGATCACCCTTGTGATACAATTCCTAGTTCTGCGTCTTCACCATCCAACTCTCATGTATAAAGGCTCTTCCTACCATCTGAGGAAGACCCTTTTTAACATGAAAAGTCCTGAGTTGTCTGATTTGAGTGTCAGAACCACATGAGCTGTCTGATGTGGGTATCAGAAGAATGTTCTCTGCAACATCCAAATCACCAATACCAGTTCTGAAGAAGCTCGCTAACCAAGTCCCTGCAAATATCAATAAAACAGAAGAAATTAGCAGAAATCTATCAGCAGAATGCACCTACAAACAGGTGCACATCAGCAATATGCCTACAAACAGGCGCACATCAACAATGCACCTACAAACAGGCACACATCAGCAGAATACACCTACAAACAGGCACACATCAGCAATACGCCTACAAACAGGCGCACATCAGCAATGTGCCTACAAGCAGGCGTATATCAGCACTGAACATTGATCAAACAAGCGTATAACAGCAATATGCGCCTCTGATCAAGAGCTCAACACTGGACCACAGTGTGCGCCTATTCTAAAAAATAGTTAGCGCACATCAATAAGTGTCTACAACATGCAGATCAATACTTGTCTCCAGAAGTGGTGTAAAAGAAAAAAATACTCATACTATTGATTCTTCGTCAGGACTTACCAATTTTTGAAGACACAACATGCAAGCAAATAATATCAGAATGAAGTGGCGCAAGTGAAACTTTATGGGAAGACACTGGTTTTGAAAGAGTATGAATGGTTCTTTCATTTCTGAATGTCCTTTTTAAAGAGGTTAAAGATGAGATGGATGCGTCGTTCTAGGATCCTATTTTAGGAAAGAACTAAAATTGGGCATCTAAAACCGTGTAACGATTGCCACGTGTTTTTCAGAAGAAACAGTAAAACGAAGAATTAGTTAAAAGAATATGTCCATGAGCACCATTCGAAATCACAGCCACACAAAATCAGAAATTCTAGGTTTCATTGCATAAAGACGGGTGGACCCCTACAGTCAAGGACATAAAATTAAAAAGTTGTTCTGTACAGAACATTATTTCTCGTCCTTGCCTTCATCAGTCTGACGAAGGGTGACGTCCAATTCTTGCATGGTGCAGATCCCCGAGCGACGCATCAGGTTGAGAAATCCCTCCGAATTGACGTGCTCCTCAGAAGATGATTCGCCACTCGAACGATTGAAGACTGACGGGGTTAAACCGAAATAGTTCAGAAAGTTCACTGCCCTCAAAGCTGGGTCAGCCTCCAATAAAAAAGTTGTAGGCGCAACATCCTGTCTCGCTTCAGGAGACTTGGTTGTGGTGTCAGCATTGGTCTCCATCTCTTTCTTCTTGGGGGCCATTGAAGAACAGAAGTGAAGACCAAAGTACAGAGATCAACTACATATATATATATCAACAAATTGACTCTTCGTATTCCTCATGGAAAATTGAAAGAAATCAATAAAACTCTGAAAGACGAAGAGAAGATTGAATATTTTCGAGAAAGGTATTTAATCATGATGACCGAGCATTGACCGACGTAACCTGACTAAGTCAAAACTTTTATAAATTCAAAGTATTCTAAAACTTTGTAATGTTTTTAAGTTTTGAAAACTTTGAAGGGGGTCTTGTAGAGCCTAAAAATCAAGTTATGCCTTGAATTAATATACTGATCAGTGATCAAGTTGTGACCCAAAAATCATGTTGCGCCACTGATATGAAGCTCAGAGAACAGACTCGCCACCGATCAGATTGCGCCCAATATCAGACTGTGCCCTATCTTTTTGTGCCAAAATCTACGTAGCATTTGACACTTAATGGTCATCATTACCTAACAATACCGATGGCTAATACAACAGTGAACGAGAAAAGTCTCATCGAATCCCGTGAATTGTGCCGCTCAAGAGAAGTTGGTGGACAGCTGTCCTGTACACTTCGTGAGTTGCGCCCAGGCGTAATTTAAACAAAATTCTTAGTTGCACCTGGGCGCAACCTGGACGACTTTTGCTCAGAAGCTGCCACGTGTGCAGGCGCAGCTCATAGCAAGCGCAGTTTGACTTGTTGACTGAAGCTCGCGCAACCTGATAAAGTTGAAACAACTTACATTCTAAAGCAGGATGACATGGCGCACATGCCACTAATCTCTCAAGACGTGTCTACTATCCTGTACACGACCACGCGCATCTCAATCGACACTACAAGAAAAATTAGCATTTACGGCGCACAATTTACGGCACGCAGTCACCGCGTGCCGTAAATGACACTCAGTTACGGCGTATAAATCTGTGTGCCGTAAAAGAGTTATTTTTTGTCTTTATTACGACGTATTTGACATGCATGACGTGAATGGTAACTTATTTACGGCATGCATTTGGGCGCACCGTAAATGATTACTTATTTACGGCATGCATGTATACGCGCCGTAAATGATTACTTATTTACGACATGCATTTATGCACGTCGTGAATGGTAACTTATTGACGGCACACATTTGTGCATGCTGTGAATGATTACTTATTTATGGCATTCAATTTTGCGTGCCTTAAATGATAACTTATTTACAACAGGCATTTATAGACACCGTGTATGTTGCAACATTGTTTGCAATTTTTTGAATAGAACTCGTATTATACGCAAATTTTTTTGTATCTTTCAGAAATGTATAATAATTGCGTACTTATGAAAAATTCAAATCAGTACGTAAATTTTAAGCATGTGAAGTTTTAAACATTTGTCGTATAAATTATTTAAAAATTGGCACAAAAAATATGGTTGGAGTATGTTTAATTAACCAAATTTGACAAACATATTTAAGAATTTGAAGTTTCTAAGCTTCAATATTTTTATTTTTCGTATATTTCACCAGTTTGACGAATTTCTAACAAGGGCCTTGCAACTAGTTCTCTATAATAATCTTTTTCCTAATTAATTGTTTTCCTGAAAAGCCTCTTCCACGTAAACTTTTCCTTAAAGTTAATTTATACAAATTAACTCTATTTCATGGGAATAAAGAGGTCTGGGTTGGCAGCCGATTTATTTTCCCCTAAAAAACTCCCTCTCTATCCTCCGCCAAAATTTTGGTTTCCCTCTAAAATTTTTTGCTCCCCCTCTTAAGCAAACATTGCTCCCCCCTGCCAACCCTTCAGCAAACATCTCTCGCCCCTACCACCCATTTCCGCACACATCGCCGCTCCCCCACCCATCGCCCCTCCCCCCATCTGATCTGATTTTTTGTTCTGTTCGGCACCTCGACGCATTATGGACGCACAATAGTTCGACACCTAGGGCTTGTTCACGGTTAGTATTTCTTTTCTTTGTTAGTTTCAAATTTTAGGGTTTTGTGGTTTTATAATTATTTGAAAAAATATTTGGATACTGTTGTGTACATAACTAAAGGCCTAGGGCTTGGACATAATTTCGAGCCCCAAATTAATGAGAATCGAGATCCATATCTTGATGTGTAATGTTATTTCTTTCATTTATATGTTGAATTACCTTGGTTTTCATGCATATTGGAAGAGAAGGAAGCAAGAAAAAGTTAATAGTATGAGTTTATTGTGCTATCTCAAAGATCGAGCACACATTTTTTTCCTGTACTGTTTTACATGGCTATCACCTAGTTGTAGCCATCAATATTGAGTGAACATGTAGGTTTAAGGCCAATCCATACTTAATTTGTTTAATGAATATGTTGAACAATATGGCGAGAATGTTAAAAAAAAATCAATTGAATGACATGATGAAGTGGTTTTCTTATTGAAATATTTTTTTTCTTCTGGTTACAGTTGAAGACTTCAACTAGATGATCAAGAGAAATTCGGAAGAGTAGCGGATATGTTTTATTACTTTGTAAGAATAATTTAGTTCTGCATATCCTTCATATCCACTACTTTTGTTACAAGTGCAAATACATTGTTAATTTATTATCATTTTTTATTATATTGAAAAATATATTTGTAGAATTTCTATATTAAAGTTAATAAGAAGGATCTCCAAGGTAGATAGAGGCATCATGGATAAAAGTTGGCTACACCTTTCAAGGTTATTTTAAATGTATGCCGGATACGTATTGGATAACTAGAAATTTAAATGGCCTATTCTATTCATGTCGGATACGTATTGGACAACTAGATTGGGGAAAATTATTGATGTATCCACATGTGTTTCTGCTGTATCCACATGGGGAAATTTAACTTGGATTCTCATGTGTTTCTGCTGCTGTATCCACATATTGCTTGAAACTGTGTTTGGGGAAAAAGATTGTCCGTTGTTTGGACTACATTTATACCTCTTGAATCAGCTATCCAAACTGAAAACCATTCATCGATCATGATATAAAATAATTTTTTTGGTTTGGCTATCAATTCGTTACAATGTACCAGAAGCAATTTTCGGATCAATAACCATAAAGTTTAACTCATGCCTCAAAATCTGGTAGGCTCTTCTAATTTAGTAAAATTGGCAATTCTAGCTTTGTAATATTCTCTTAATCATGGATGCAGACCTTGTCCGAATAGGAGCAACAAAATCTGAACATCAAGCAACTAGCAAATCAGATGTAGGTATATAAATTCGACTTGAATGAACGGATTTAATTGAATATTTTCTTAGTTTTTTTTTCTTTCAGAACCCATCAATATTTTTTCTTTCATAACCCACCATGTAACATTTCTAATACTTCGTAACTTGTAACCTAGTTATCTACTTGTAGAAGTTGGTAACCAAAGCAACCAGAGCAAGCTTTACCTGCTTGTGAATACATTCTTTCATATCATCGACTAGCACATTTGCAGTACTGCTCCTTTCTCTTGGTTGGACTTAGCTTAGAGATCTAGATAGCTCTAGCTTCATCAAATTGGCCTCATGCACCAAAAATTGGATGTTGCTTCAGTGTATTGTGTCACTCCCCTTATATTAGAAAATAAGTATAGTAAGGGGTCGAACTTTCTTTATGTACCGAGGCTTGTGGCATGCTAAGTGTAGCACCCAGTTTCCCAAATGAGGGTAATTTTGAAATTTCATGTTTATAATTATTTTAATAATGATATTTAATTCATGATATGATTTTTGGTAATTTTAAATTATTTTAAAATTATTTAAATTAATGACTTATGGTTTTGACGTTTTGCTAGTGAAACCCTAGAGACTGTTTGACCTAGAGCCTAACCATGTGATTATGATATTTTAATGTCATTTTTGGCCTAAGAATATTTTTTGTATTTGACCTCTTTGAATTATTTTGATATTATTTTATTATTTATGATATTGTATTGGGGTTATTTGAGTCGGGTTCGAATTTCAACTCAATCCGACTTGAAACGGGGACCCGGGGGTAGTTTGACTCTAGTGGGACCCACACACTAGTTAGGCATGGCCCACATGATATTAATTTTAGTCCACATGATAGAAATATTTTAGTTAGAGGTTAGACTAATTATTATGGATAAGGTTAGTGTGATTAGAGACTTTAGAATGACTAATTTAGCCCCAACCAATTAGCCCTTTCCTAATACTCATAGAATAGGTTAGTGGGGACATTTTGGACCTTACCATAATAGGACAAATAGCCCCATATGGCCAGCCACTTTGGGAGAGGATAGGCTCAAGTTCATTTCATTATTCTCATCCACACTCTCTCTCTTGTTCTTCCCCAAAATCCTAGAGAGCAATCCCTAGCAATTTCTCCACCAAATCCTTATATTTCACTACAAAATCTTCTTCTTTCCTTCTCCATTCTAGCCAAGGAGGAAGCTACCCAAGTTTGGGAGGATTCGGAGCTCGTTCGTGTCTTTTGGAATCTCTACGTGTCGGTGTCGCTCCGGGAAGGCTTTTCTTCGATTCGATCTACCGGGAGGTATAAATCCCTTCTTCTTTTCATTTTCTCATGCATATAGGTCTATTTTGAACCCATAGGAATGACCTCCATGGTTGTATCTCCATTTGTGTCCATTTCGTGTCCATTTGGAGGTCATAGGAGTGTCCTTTGTGTTGTGGTTGTGTCCATGTGAGAAAATCCCAAATTTGGACACACTATGTGTTGTTGTTATGTATGAATAAATTATTACATGTTTAATCTCATATTTTTGTATTGGAGATGTGTTCTATAGTGTCTCATATATATATATATTAGTGTAGAGAGTGAGTTCTTGATATATTATGTTATATACTTGTGTTCTTTTGTCTCAAACTACCTAAATCCGTCATGATTTTTATCCATATTTTTAATTTCAGCCCTAACTTAGAAATGTCATGACCTCTAGCTCAAAGCTCGGTTTAATCTCCCGTTTTTTTAAAAGAAGCGTATTGAAGTTAGCTTTCCAAAAATATATATTAATAGGCCTAATTCTTTCTATAACTTTCTAGAGAATTATTTGAGTGTCAGCTGTACGAAAGACAAACGCGTTCTCGGTGTTTTCGCGATTCCGGGAGTTTCCGGAAACGAAAATGCGATCCGTTTGAAGTTTCGGAAAGCTAACACATAGATATATAACATAATTTAATCCTAAATTTTAATTCATGCTGAGATGGTACCGTATTGATTATTAGTAGGAGTTACTATTCGGCATATGCATTTTGTGCACCCTTGTGTGTAATATAATGTTCTATTTGATTTTAACCCATGTTAATGTATATACATTATGTAATTAAATAGAGAATACAAATATGAGTAAATGGTTAAATAAATGATGTATGAGGTTTAAGTATCCTATCTAATGTAAGCATGTATAAGTATGGCTTGTAATGAATATGTAGGTTCCATAGTATGTAATGTATGGTGCATATAGTGGTGCAAGAGAATAAATGAATGATGAATGAATGCAAGCATGAATGTAATATAATAATAGATGTAATGTATGCAATATACAAGTTAATGAGATGTAATATTCTATGTTAACACAAATCCTATATTATCTCATGTACCCCCTTACACTATGTTGACACTATCACACTTGACACATTGTTCACTTACACTTTGACACTCTTTGATATGTATACACTATGCCCATTTAACCCTCACTTGCCCCTTTGCCATGTTCACATACACACACATAGCCTCTTAAATAAGTATTTATGAATATAGTTAACTTAGCTATGTATGTATATTATATATATGTTAGCATATTGTGTTGTAATATATAAGTTTATATAACCATTTGAAATGCCATGATTATAGACCTAATATTGAATACCAATATATGCATGTGTATATATGTATAGACATATATAGCTTAAAGTAATAGATTACCTAGTGTATATCCAATGTGAATTCTTGCCTATTTGAGTATTGAATAATTGCATGCTATATATAGTTGGGTGTATGTTGGCTTGTATAGCCTTGTATTGATGTGTGCTTGCTAGGATAGTCTTGGTTAGGCCTAGTAAGACTTACTGGGTTAGGACATGACCTAGTTTGACTAGTGCAATTGACCAGAGTTGTCCAAGGGTTGACTTTGGCCTAGTTTGACCTAGACTCATGTAGAATGCATTGTAGTGCTTTATATTACCCTTCTGGACATGTTGTGACTTGTGCTGTTCTAATTAGGAGCCAGACACCTCTCCTCGGACAGTATCTTTACCTTGGATATTCAGATATCAGGCGAGTACATTCTCTGATCATTTCATATCCTGCTTAGAATTATTTCCTGCAGTAGATTACTTTACTTGTACTGTCACGATGGTCACACGGATTGGTACTATATGGATCTCTACATGCGATGTTATCCCCCTCGGGAGCATTGGGTACATTGTGTCATGTGTGTTTCACTTTTATCATGTACTCCTGTGCTTTCATTATATATGTACACTCTGTTTGCCATTAAAATTGTTTTGATTGAAATCTTAATACAAACAGAACAGTGATACAATATAGGACTTAGATGTAGTCCTAGGAGTACACTTTTGTTTAAGCTGGGTCCTTAGTGCCAATGGAGCGAGTGGTAATGCGTTGACTCCGTTGACCGGCTGACGGCGGTTATCGGTTCTCTGAAGGTGTTGATTACTCTGGGTGCTGGAGCTTGCTGAGAGGAGGAAGACGTTGAGTGTCTAGAACTGCCTCTCCGGTGATTCTCTGTTGTGGATTCTCTGTGAGTCTTCTGTTCTGAGTCTCCGTGTGTGTGTGAAGGAGATGATCCTTCTATTTATAGTTTTGCAGGCTGGCTGCTCATGCGCGCATGTAGGATGCGCCGGTGTGGGAACGCCACGTGGAGGTTGCTGATGGAGACGCATGGATGCTGCGCCCTGATCGAGGGGGAGAACTCTTCATACTGCTGTTGTGGGCTGGCACGTAGCAGGGAGAAGATCTTTCCGTTGCTGAAATCTTGGATAAGTTGAGTCAAAAGACACGTGTCGTCGACTCATGGTTCGAAGATCTCGGATTTGGTGGAGAGGAGTGATCTGGTGGGCTGCGCCTTGGATTGGGCGCAGGAGGAGGCTGCGGCTCATAACCTTTAGGAGTTACAAACCATTTGGGGCGTATGGCTTTTGAGGCGCATGCAGGCGACTTTCCTTCTGTCTTTCGGGATCAGAGATCAGTCTGGGGCGCATGGCTTTTGAGGCGCATGCAAAACTTCAACCGGAGACTCTTCTTCTGTCTTTAGGGATCAGTGAAGGGTCTGAGGCGCATGGCTTTTGAGGCGGATGCTGGTTTGGACGCATGGCCGTAGAGGCGCATGCGGGTGTGGACGCATGGCCGTAGAGGCGCATGCGGGTGGCCATGTGGCAGTAGCCGTCGGAAGTCATGATGATGCTGATGTTGCCGACGCTTCATTTTCTGAATAAAGCTGTCAACTGTTCAGACTTTGGGAGGCGTGCTGCCAACTCTGTCAGTTCAGTATTTAATGTTGGTGACGTTCGATGGACAGCTGAGTGGGCACGTCGGTTGGCGTTCCACTCGGTATGGAGATGTGTGGGGGCGCACCCTCTATAATGCGCCGAGTACTGTAGGGCGCGTCTGTGTGATGCGCCTGATGCCGAAGGGCGCGTCCGTGTGATGCGCTGTCTGGCTGGCGCATCGGACATGTCTTTTAATGATACGGCTGTCTCGTTCTTCGAGTGCTATAAATAGCCGTTTGGCTGAATTCGAGGCGTCCGGTTCATCCATTTAATGTAAATTCATTGCACGGAATTCGGAGGGCCATCCACTTGGCGCATGGGTTTGATCTGCCCGGCCTATAAATAGTGGCATGGAAAGAAGATTTGCTTCTCATTCCCTCACGTACTTCCAATATGAACTTGAACATACGGGTGCATTCTGCTGACGAAGTGTTCCCGAGGGTGAAGATGAGACGCTGCGTTATCTTTGATGCACTTGAAGGTGACTGTTACATCCAAAAGACGGAGTCGAGGGCTTCTGAGGCAGGCGGAAGGTGCCTGTTGCATCCAAAGATAGGGATGCTCGAGCCTCGTCTCCGTTATTTCGGAAGAGCCGTAGATCGAAATGGCGGTGCAAGGCTCTTTCTTCCTACAAAGTGGGGTTTCCCTACTTTGATCGTGTCGAAAGCTGCTCCTTTAGCCGTGGTTTCGACCTTCGGCTTTGGAGGCTCTTTCGAAGCCTCCCCTGGCCACAGCATTTGCGGTGCTCTTCTCTTCCTTGGTTCCAGCCAGAGGGTTAAATGCTTTGTGTCGAAGCATTTATCGGGCGAGCCTGGTTGAAAGAGCGGCACACATAACTGGGCTCTGCTCGACCAGGTGAGCCTGGCTGGAAGAATTTGGCTGAAGGGATGCACATAACTGAGCTGCTGGAGAGATGATGGGATGTGCCTGGATGGAGGCGCATGATATCTGCTGCGCCTTACTGGTGGCACATAGTGATGCTGCGCCTATCTGGAGACGCATGTTGGCCGCTGCCCTTATCTGAAGGCGCATGATGGCCGCTGGCTGTAGTCTTAGGCTCTTTCCTTTGTAGAAATTCTCCTTTGTACAGCCTTTTCTAGACATGTAATAGACTTTTATATATAAATAAGAAGTCCTTCTTCAAATGTCTATAGTTATTGACTTTGCTGTGAAGTTCTTCGTCTGAGTTCTGGCGCATGTAGTGTCTGGCGCATGGGCTTTCTGGTTGTGAAATTCCATGCTTCTACAAGACCCCCTTCAAAGTTTTCAAAACTTTTGAATAAGTTTTGGAATACTTTGAAATAAGAAGCATGGAGGTCAGGGCGCATGATTTCTGGGCGCATGCTTGTTCGGGCGCATGCTCTTCTCAGTTAATGATGATGGTGCCTCGGTAACCGAAAAGATTAATGATGATCTTTTGGTTTTATTTGCTGCTATCCTTGCACAGAACCCGAGGCGACGGCTGAGATCACACGTCATCTGTTCACGCGTGCGACCATGCCCTATAAATAGGTAAGAGTTGGAGAGAGAAAGGGTTCTTCTTCTCTGTGCCTCTGCTTCTTTAGAGTTTCTTCTTCAAAAACCCTAACTTCTCCTTCTTCGAGAGAATGGCTCCCAAGACTCCTCGCGGCGCTGCCGGCAAGGGGAAGGAGAAAGCGAAGGAGCCCGCGGAAGTTGCGGCGGCTATCGTTCCTCGTCGGCCTGTCGAAGTTCGGCCGGAGGTGGTTGGTAAGTCTCATTGTCCGTACGCCAACGCACATAGGCCTTGAGTCTTTAATGATGTGCCGCGGCCTTTGCCCGCCGACGCGCATGGGTTTAAACCCTGGTGATGCGCTGAGGCTATACTGCTGATGCGCATGGGTTCAAACCCTGATGATGCGCCGAGGCTATACTGCTGACGCGCATGGGTTTAAACCCTGGTGATGCACCGCAGTTTTCTCCTTTAGACACATTTGTGTGTTCTCTTCTGACTTTTTTCTGATTTTTTACTAGTGTCGATGGCAATCCCGCCTTTGAGTGAAGTTTTCTTGGAGGCTGCCTTCAACCAAATGGGAGTAGAGCATAACGAGGAAGTGATAAACCCTGCTCAAGATGCTCTTATGCTGGATCAGCCTCCTGAGAGAATGACCCTAATCCGTGAACAGCAGTATTGGTTCCTCAAACGGATGATGGAGCGCGGAGTCATTAAACCCTCCACATCTGATAAAGTGACCTTCCTGAAGCCTGAGTTCCTGTTTGGAGACCGTCTCACTTCTACTGATTTGTCAGTACTGAAGGTCAAGGAGGACTGGTTCTTTACTGCGAATGGAGTACATATGACTGTTAAGCAACTTGAACGTCAGTGGCCTTTGACGTCCTTCTGTCGCCTTGTTTCCCAGAGGAGAATGTCTTGGGAGCTTACCCCTTCTCAGGGGGGAGCGATGACTGGTGTCATCCAAATTGATTCTACTTCCGACCAAAGGGATGCTTTGACCGTTGTACGGTCTGGGTCTTCTTACACTTGGCGGACTTTACGTCCTGGGAGCCTCTTCAGTGATGTACCCATTGATATGTTTGCTTATAGTGCTTCGACTTTTACACATCGTATGTTTTTGATGGAACGTTCCTACCTGACAGGAGAGTTTCGGGTGGAGGGTTGGTGCCATTACGTCTCCAAATGGGATAAACTGACGCTCTGGATCTTGTCGCAGTTTCAGACTGAGCTCCGAGAGATCGGGTTGACTGCCGCGATCCGTGCTACCCAGGCAGGTGTTGATCTTAATAGGCACATGTTCCTCGCACTCCTGGAGATGTTTGATATCCATACCGGGACCTTCTTTACCCCGGTGGGGGAATTAGGGTTCGCACTTCATGAGATGTACGAGGTGTCAAAACTCCCTTGGGGGTCGGAACCCTATGAAGAGTACTTTCCCACCAACGAGGAACTTCAAATCCTGGGGGACAGGGCTGAGGAGATGACGGCCGTCTTCAAGGAAGTGGCGAGTCATCATTACTATATGCAGAGACGGGATAGGAACGGGACGCAGCCTCATGTGACCGCTTGGAGAGATCATGTCTTTAGACAAGACAAGGAGGATCCCTCACAATTTTCCACTCCACCGGCGCTCTCTCGTAGCGAAGTGTTGTTCGAAATGAGCAGGTTAGGGGAGAAAAATCCTCGAGAAAATGAGGACCAGCAGTCAGATGCACGCTCCTACAGCTGCTTCTGGCATCTTGCTTATCGGATGTCACCCAAGGCGGTGTTGGCATCCTACCTGATGATATGGCTCCGGGATTGCGTATTTGCGGGCGAATCCGGTGCCGTAGAGAGGGTAACCCGAAACTTAATCCTGCCAGCCGTGAAGCTGGTTTTCGGTCGGCGTTTGGCTCTTCTTCCCGCAATGGTATGTAACCTGCAGCGAGGTTTGAGAGAGTTTGCTGGAAATGTGATTCATGACAGAGGCCGAAACAATAACTTCCCGCGCGCCGAACTGCCGTTTCACTATTTGATGGGATGGCTGATTCTGCATCATTCCAGTGTGATGAGCCCAGGCTCGGAAGGAGATTATAAGGCTGGAGATGCATTCCTTCGTCGTTTCCATCGGAGGAGCTGGTCGCATACTGGTGTCCCGGTTTGTAGAAAGGTTTTATCCCGTCTTCAGGGTTGGGAGATCACCAAAGTTGGTCCCATCTATTTGGGTTTTGAGGCCAACGAGGATTTACGGGACCTGGGCGAAGGTACTACCACTCTGCCTCAATGGGGATTCCGCTGGTTGCAAAATATCCGGCCGTCCCATCTGGTGTACCGGAACCGGAATCAGTGCTACCTGGAATCGTACTTGCCGAGTCGTTTTGCGCGGCAATTTGGTTATGCTCAGATGATGTTGGATAACCCCAGTAATACCTTGGGGTATGTTGGAAGTTTGTTGGACGGTGCACGAGCTTGGCATTACTATAATGCCGGATGTACCGGAGCTCGTTTTACGTTGCCCGTCCCCGATCCGCGGCCGCCCATTCTTTACTCGGCCGCCAAATTTTACTGTGTTATGGCTGCCCCGCCCTCCGGATATGACAGGGAGACCAGCCTTATCGCAGGCACCCAGTTAGCAGCGACTGGGGATACGCCAGGGAAGGCTCGGCCGCATCGTCCGTCAGGGGTGGGTCAACGGAGTGCCCCCTCCGCATCACAAGTAGAACCCTCGGGCGATCGACCGAAACGATGTGCAGATACAGGGGCTGAATCTCTTGTGTCGAAGAAGCAGAAGAAGGCATCGTTACCGACGGTGTCATCGGATTCGGCGTCCGAAGAGGTAAGGACATCCTACTAAATCTGATTTTGGTTCCGCCACTTACGAGATCCCATCTTCTTTTGTAGGAGCCGCTAAAAAGAAAACCTCGTACTCCAAAGTCGGGTGGGAGTAGGCGAGAAGAGATGGCGAGCTCGTCTGGAGTGCGTATCCCGTCGACAATGATGTCTCTCATGGAGGAAGATCCGGAGGATACTGTTATCGTGGAGGTTCCGGTCAGGAGGGAACCTGAGGGTGCAGCGGCTTCCGAGGTGGCGAAGGCCACATCGGAGGTTTCACATATCGAAGGTTTAGCAAGTGCGCAGCTTCCTGGTGATGAAGAGGAATGGAGTTCATCATCTTCCGATGACACCGCTCCGGAGCTGCAGGAGTCTGTTGCGGGGGCAGCAGAAGCAGTGAGGATAGAGGAGAGGGTTGATTCCCCTCCTGGTCATGATTGAGGGAGGTCGGCTGAATCATTGCCGAATCCTTCCTTGGCTTCAACCATGGACATAGAGATGGCTACCGATCAGGCGGTAGCGACAGATTCTGTCCCTGTAGAGGGACTTGAGAAGAATGAGACTCTTCTGCCGGTCTTGTCTCCTGGGGCTGGCCAGGAGATAAATGTTGACCTCCCCGTTTTGCCGGAGGAGGTGGCTGATGCTGATAGAATGTCGGGGAAAGAGGTAGCCGTTGACGTCGGTGATTTCTCCGGGCTTGAGAAGGGTATGGGTGTGGAACCCTCTGTTGCTCCTTCTACGTGGGGTACTATCACGACGCATGCGCCGGCTCCTTCTGTTCCTTCGGCTCCTCGGGCTAGCAGTCTGGGCCCTGTTGATGAAGAGCCTATTGCTGCCGAGATTCAAACCTCTCAGATCGAGGTCGGCTGATCTTCCTCCGGTCCGCAAACTGTAGTAGCTCCCTCAACTCCTGCTATGACGCCGCAGGTACTGGCGGAAGCCGACGGGTATGTGAAATTCCTCGTCGAGGGAGTGTACAAAATGCTGGAGAAAGGTGTATCTGCAGTGGTAGATGCCAAGGGGAGCTTTACGGCGGCAAAAGCTTTGGCAATGCCTTGTATCGAGCTGATCCGCATTCACCAGGGCCATGACCATATGGCCAAAATTCTGGAGGTTTCGATGATGGAGCTGGACGAGCGGCTCGCGGAACTGCAGCGCATCCAACGAAATGACCTCTCGGTCTTGATAGATGCAGAGATAGGAAAGTCGATGGCTGAGATCGAGGCTTCCCATCGAGCCGAGGTGAGCAGTTGGGAGCGTGAAGTGGCTGGGACTGAGGCTGCGGCGGAGCAGCTGTCTCAATCTATGAAGAAGACGACGGAGAAGCGGGCTGCGGTAGATGCTAACATCGCAGAGGTTGATGCTCAGATGCGCCGTCTTGAAGACCAGCGGGCCCAACTTCAACTAGAGGCTGAGCGTGTCCTGGCTGAACACGTGGCATTCAAGCAGGAGGAAACGACTCTTACTCAGCGGACCCTTGCTTTGGCTCAGCAGCGACGACAGCTTGATGAGAAGTATGAGAGTAAAACTTCCGCTGAGGCTGTCGGGTTAATGCGTCAAGAAGCCGAGCTGCGAGTCCAGGCGACTGTGGAAACTCGCACTGCCGACCTGAGACGTCGAGTCAGAGAACTCTCATCCCACCCTGGGGAGGATCGGGGATTGTAGCTTCTCTTCTTTTTTTATGTGTTTTTTACAACTCTTGCTGGGGAAATAGCGTATTTCTGTACTCCTTTTTTTTTTATTTAAAAAAAATAAAGAAATACACTATCTCTTTGATGTGTTCATTTTTGATTTCATGAACTTGATGATTTATGTGGACCTATTATCTTTTGCGCACCTTGGTTTTTAGGTACATATAATAAGTATAAAGGAACCAACATGTTTGCTCAGAGGTAATGTGGACATGGCAATCATTAGGTTCAAAATGATAGAATCTTCCTATCAGGTGTTTATGGACGTGGTAGGAATGATCCTGGGGGATACGCTGAACAACTCAGAGGTAATGTGGACGTGGAAGTTCTGCGATCAATGTACGACAACAGGAGTTGTTTGACGGGATGTTTACTCAGAAGGGTAACGTGGACGTGGTAAACATGAAGGATAGCGTAAGCTCACGAAGTGTAAGGTTCGCTTGTAGGATTGTAGAGAGACAACTCAGAGGTAATTGGACGTGGTTATCTTTCTACGGAAGGATGCCACGGAACAGCTGGGTTCCGGAAGCGATTGATTTTGTGAAAAGAGGTGTTGGGGAAATACATGTCTTGGAGGATGTCAAGATAGTACTCTTAGGAACTTGCCGTTGATGGGCATCATGAACAAGTCCCATTGGGTTTGGCGAGCCGGTAAGCGACCGTTTGAGATACGTCTCAATGATGAAGGGTCCTTCCCATTTGGGCTCGAACTTCCCTGGGTCTTGTGAGTTAACAC
>JANAVB010029407.1:0-41317 GCA_029216955.1 Iris pallida | reverse complement strand
TTCCAAGTCCAGTTTAGTAATAAAGACTATCTACAAACGTAAAACATTATAGACTATAGTAACCAACAGACTCTTGAGAATAGGAGTACCATGATAGTGGCTAAGAAGGTCTCTTACTTTACGAAAGTAACTCCAACGTATATAGAACTGTAACAAATGGTAAAAAGCAAAAAAAAACAAACTATATGTAAAAACATACAAGCATAAATATAAGTGATGTTATATCCACATCAAGTTGAAACAATTACGTCATTTACAAAGATATGTTACTAAAATTCTTGGAAAAGAATGTTCAAGCAATGAGCATGCAACGAAACTATTGAGGCCAAAATACCATCTTGTGCTGATAGAAAAAATCTTACAGAGAACAAAATTTAAGTGGATCAATTACAATATAAAAGATTAACATATCAGCTTTACAAAGTTGATATAGCTCAACCGCTTGACTGCTACTTTCCTTTCCTTTACCACTTTCCCAACCCCACCCTGGACAACAGTAGTAGCAACAGTAACCAACATTGTCGCCATATGGGCCCTCCCCCCTCTCCTTGCTTGTACTGCCCCCTCCATGTAGCTTCTTTATCAGGTTCAAAACTTGATCTGAATCATGCACAACTAATGTAATACTTTGAAAATACATGTAAGGTCGCATGCCAGGTATACTTTCCATACAGGAAGTATAAGATCAACTGCTAGGCCACACTTATTAATTAAAAAAAACTTTTAGCGACCTTCTAACTACATATCAGATCTCACTTAAGCATACAAGGCCAAAATAATCAGGCAGAGTCTATATACAAGTAACCTCTATTATGTTGCAATAAGGATAAACTCATTTACATACAGAATTATATGCTACTAGCTATAAGTTGCACAATAGTAAATGCATAACATCTTAAAATAAGGGAACGTTGAGCAGAAGAAGGTTCTCACTTTTACTTGCTAATGTCTCCGTCCATACTAACAACTCATTGATCTTTCCTTCAACTATAAAAGAGAGTAGGCATATAATATAAGACGCTTTAAATTTTTATCTAACCAAAGCAATAAGATAAAATAATAATATTACCTCCCTCAAAGTTTCCATTATCAGCTTCCATTGTCAATTTCTTGGGATTGTGAGTAACCAACTTTCACATTTGAGCGGCCTTTTTTTAATTTTCCCACTCAATCGAGAAGATTTTGTATGAGTGGTACCTCACCTACCTTATTCTCTCTCTCTCTCTCTCTCTCTCTCTCTCTCTCTCTCTGTAACACCCAGTTTTCCAGATGATGGTATTTTTTTAAATTTTGTAATTATAATAATTATTATTGATATTTAAATCATATTGTGATTTTTGGTAATTTTTAATAATTTTTAAACTATTTAAAAACTGCTTTGAGTCATAACTTATGATTTTGATGTGATGTCAGTGAACCCTAGTGACTGCATGACCTAGAGCCTAACCATGTCATTAGGATGATTTAATTATCATTTTAGCCTAGGAGTATTTTGATCATTTTGGCTTATTTGAATTTTTAATTAATTTAATGAATTGGTGAATTCTAGTTTGACTTTGACTTGTTGAGACCTAGTGGACTAGCCTAGAACCTAACCCTAGCTATGGTAACCCTAGTCTAACTTAGGTTAACCTACTTTTAGTCATTAGAGACTAATTTTGGAAAAGGAGGATTAGTTTGAGTGAAATCATTTCATGATTTATGGTTTAATGAAATGACTTATGATTTCATGACTCAATGACTTATGACTTGGTCCATGGCCCATAACTAGAAGCCCTAACCCTAACCAAACCCTAAATGACCAGCCACATAGATATTCCCACCCTATTTAATACTTATTCATTAGGGTTGCCTCCTTTTTAACATTCCAACACTTGGAGAAAAGAAAAGGTATTGTCCCCCTTCCAAAAATCCCCATAAACCTATTTTAATTCCTTTTAATCCTAGTCTTTTGCAATAGGTTCTAATTTCTGTATATTTTATAATTCTGGAGGTTAATCTCCGCTTTGGGCTCATTTGGAGCATTTGGCCATCAAGAGGAACACCCCCCATTTGGAGCTTTTCCATGCAATTTGCACCTATAGGTAAAACTCCTCAAATTGATTTAAATTTCTATTTTCTTTGCATTTAGGGCTAGATCTAGGAGTCCCCTAGCTGTCCCTAGAATTTGGGCACAATTCCTGTCGGTTTCGTGTCCGTATCGGACACGTATCCATTTGATAGGTTAGGTGTTTGATGTAATACCTCAACCAACATTTTGTTCTAATTTTTGAAATGTATTTGAATAGAATCCTAGATCTAGGGCTTGCTTATTGATTTCTGTGTTTATTTCCTAATTTTGGTGTCGTGTCGTGTCCACACGGGGACACGAACACACTGACCGCGTGGTGTGCACTGTGTCCTGCATCACGGGGTCAATAACTTCCGACACAGGACACGTGGACACGCCATTTTTGGCGAGGGGCTGGGGGCATCATCTGCCACCATCCTTCCAAAAGATAGGAGCGCGTGGATGCGAGAAGAAATCTTCCTCGCACTGGCCGCGCGTGCGCTGTGCACGCGTGGGATTTGGCCACTGACACAGCTCTAAAGCCGACACGACACGCGTCTAGGACACTGTGTAGGGGCATGCACGTGTAGCCCTACACGTGGCGAACACGTGGGCACGATCACGAGTCGTGTCGTGCCCTGTGTCGTGTCCTAGAGTGATACGCACGCGTGCACGACGCTGCGTGCTGTGTAGTGTCTGTGAGTTTTCTAGACGTGGACACGCCGTGTCCGGCTCTAGGGTGACACGAAGGGATTCCTGGGGACACGTGCATGTGTGGGGATTGTTTACCAACCATTAAATTGTATATTTAACATATTTTTGATTTCGAAATTGGGAATTCCTATTTAGACTGATACTAGGTTCTGTTATGCAATTCCTGAACATTTCTTTCTTTTTTTTTCTGAATGTTAGTATTTAATCGACATGGTTAATCTATTAACATGTGTATTAGTAAATGCTAGGTGGGATTAGCATGTTAGATTAGTTTTTCATTGAGAAATAGGAATTTGGACTGTTTGTTGATGTAGAGGGGGACTGATACACAGTCTTGAGAAATCAGATTTCTGAACTTCATTCTCCACAACTGAGTTTGAAGTTTATTGATCATGTTAGATTCCTCTACCTGTGTATTAGACCATTACAATGTTAGTTTGACTAGTGTTAGGTTTTTTTAGATTTCGATTTGAGTTTGAGGGGTTGAATGACTTGAACACTGTTGACTGATTCACATTTCAGTTTCATAATTCCTGTGATTTTCTCACTAAAATTTTGATTCAGTTGTTATGATAATTCATTGCCATGTTGCACTGTTTGCACATCACAATTCCTGAAATGTATTATGTGTTCATTTAAACTGTTTTGATAATTGATTTCCATGATTTAATCACCTACACTTATGTTTTAGACTATTAGGAAGTAGGTTATTGACTGTTCCTAAGTTTTATATTCGAAAGTGTTTTTTTTATGTTGAACCGGTGCTTGCACTGTCAACTGAGACATAGTGCAGCCTCCCATTTCAGATTTTTACTTCCCCTTTCTAAAACAGATTGATGACTTATTTCCATGTTAATTTAGTTACATAGGTATTAGATTGAATGGTTGGTTCCATACGAGCTAGGAGATTTATTGGGTTTCCATTTGGCTTGGAACTGTTATAGGGAAACTGTCATAGAAATTGTGTGTATCCTGAGAATAACCAACTGTCATTTTGTTCCCTGTCCTGAGAACCTGGGTTGGTTGGTTGAATGTTAGTTAGATTTTGTTGATTAGGAATTAACCTGAGATAGGTTGAGTTGGATTGGTGAACTACTATATGAGAAACACTGTTAGACTGTTAGTTAATGCTGCCATTGATTTCCTTTCCTTGAAGAGAAAAACTGTTTGATATGAAATAGCCATATTAATCCATCACCCCTGTTAGTTTAGGTTGAATGACTGTTGTATTGGTGTTGGGGACTTGTGAGTTAACTATTAGCCTTGGAAATTCGAATTTGGTTTTATTGGGATGAATGGGTTCCAATTGAGGTTGGGAACAGTTTTGAAATGCCATTGCCATAATTTCCTTCACTGTCATTGCATATACTTGAGTTGTTCACTGATTCCCTAATGTCCCACACACTCATGTTCCATTTGACACATTGGCTTGACACTTGCACATCACTCTCACCCTCACACATACCCCATTGCCATGCCTTGGCACACACCCACCAGTTATCTTTACTGTTTAACATGCCACTGATTTCTTAATATTTCATACTGTTTTCAGATATCACTCATGCCTCACTCTCACTCATGACACACACACACTTGAATACCATGTATCCCCTTTCTATCTCACTAAATATATATATATATATATATAAATATATTCTATATACTTGATAAATAGTAATGTGGTATAGACATATATATGTGTAATTAGCCTATGGCCTCTAGCCTATAGCTCATAACCTATGTTTATGGCATGGATGCCCAGTTAAGGTGTGTGGTTGACTTGTATAGCCTAGTTGGCTTGTAATTGTGCTGGATTGCTAGTATAGACTTGGGATAGGCCTAGTGAGACTTGACTAGACTAGGATTGACCTAGTTTGACTAGTGTACTTGATTGGGGTTGACCCAGAGTTGACCAAGTTTGACTTGGACCTAGTTTGACCTAGACAGTTGACCAGGGTTGACTTGGAGTTGACTTTGACCCAGACTGACCTAAAAATCATGTAGATTGCATCATAAACATCATCTGTCTCATTTTAAACATATTATAACCCATATTACTCTGTTTAGGACATTGTGACTCCGGTGCAGGCATCTGATATTATACTACTCTTTTCAGAGTAGCAGACGAGTACATTCTCTGATGGTTCTCTCATTTACTTGTCAATTACTGTACTTCAGTTCTAGTTAGTTGTATGCAATTCTCTGTTACAACACGTGTGGATATTTCTGGATTCATGTATACGACACATTTTTATTTTCTGGCCTCTATTACTGGTATCATCTCTATTACTGGAATCACCTACTGGAATCATTTAACTGGAATCATTTAACTGGAATCATTTACTGGAATCATTTACTGGTATCATTATATTTTAGTTGGACTCATCTTGAATCATTGTGTCGGAATTCTGGATTCACTTGCTGGGAGAGAAAATACTAGAGTAAGACATGTAGACATACCCCAATCTGGAATCTCCCAACTGGAATCTACTGGAATGATAGCCATCTCACACCCGGCCAGGTGTGTGATGTCTCGTATTACCTATAGCCGTTTACATGTCGAACTCGGTATTTTAAAACACACTGCTAGAGTATAGGCTGGACTCACCTTGGAATCGTTGATCAATATAATTGGAATCGTCCCTTACTGGATTCATCTTGTGTTAGATTCATCATGTACTGGACTTACATTGGAGTTACAGTGGTCTACATTGCTGCCTGGACTTATACCATATTACCCTGGTTCAGCTAGTTCTATTTTTACAGTCTTTATTGCTATGATTCTTCTCTTGTTTAGTTACTTACTTCCCTTGCACTTTATCTGTCTTTCTTACCATCACCTGAATATAAACTGCCATTTTTATCAATACAACTGTCTATAACTGCTGTATAGTTCTCTGTCATTTACTTGGATTTTCTAGATGAGATTGTACTCGTTCCTGTCCTGACTGGACCTGTTGAAAATTTTACAGATGACTGCCCTGAGGACACATGCCCTACATGTTACAGACCAGGAGATGGCTTAGCTACCTATGGCCCCGACACTCAAGAGTGATCGGGAGTTTAGTTAGTCTGTCTTGTTTTACTTTTCCTGTTTAGATCTGGAGTTGCATATAGAGATTTGAGACTTTAGATGTATTTGAGATTTTTTGAGTTTGTTGTTATATTTATTAGTAGTTTTGTTGTTTTCAATTTCTTAGTTATATTCGGTGTTATCTTATCGTGCTTAGACTGTGATTGAGTTACACCATATCTTATACTTGTCCTCCGTTCGGAGTTGATCATGATGAGTACACTATATACTGCATTAGTTGAGGTTAGTTAGAGACTTAGAACAGTGTTCTACCGCCGACACTGCGGCGTAGGCTGGACGCTGTTACGTACTCGTACCCTCACAGTGGGTGCGGGTCGTGACACTCTATATATATATATATATATATATATATATATATATATATATATATATATATATATATATATATATATATATATATATATATATATATTGATATGTCCGGACATCCCCACTAACCCCGTCGACACCACCCAGTCAGGTTAGTGCGGGAGGGGGGGCTCGACCCCGGGTCTCCCCGCCAGGAGCGACCCCCACCCCCCCCCCCCCCCCCCCCCGTGCCACTTGCGCGCGCTACAGGAGACGGACTATATATATATATATATATATATATATATATATATATATATATATATATATATATATATATATATATATATATATACACACACACACATATATATATATATATATATATATATATATATATATATATATATGACACAATATTGCTGCCTTTTTTTTCCTATATATATGCAAAGAAGGCAACTAATATATAGCAAACAATATTTTACTTATCCCTTTTCAGTAGCAAAGAACATCAGGTTCAAGTATAAAATAGTAAACACCAATATTACTATATAATCAACTTATGTTCAGAGTAATGTATCAGTTGTGTCCAAGATAGAAAAAAAATTATGCAGATTAATGTCATCTTTTAATACATTACCAAGAAAAATTATGCAGATCAATGTCCAAGATAGAAAAAAAAAATCAAATTACTCCAAAAGGAGGATCCCTATTCCACTCAACTTCTACAATGACACAAGAAGACCTTCACAATTTTCCTATTGTACGGTTCATCACCACTTGTAGCCTCTGAATATGGAATATTGTTTTCCTCTAATAACATATCCAGTAAAGAACAGAAGCTAGCTACAACATTAATAGAAGCGCGTGCGCACACACACACTATCAACGAGTCAATATAAAGGACTTCAATCTGTAATGTTTGTTAAATCAAGAATATAAGCTGTGTATGTGAATAATGTGGCATCTGACACAAGTACCTGCTTATCTCACAAGAATATAAGTTGTGTGTGAATAATACCAACTGTTGTGTGTGAATAATATTAACTATTGTATGCGAATAATATGGTATCCCACAAGAATATAAGATGTGTGTAAATAATATGGCATATGGATTATGACACAAGAATATAAGTTGTGTATGAATAATGAATAATATCACCACTTCATATTATTTCTTGACAACTAGCATGTGCTAGACAAGTACATACATAAGATGATGTATGTAGGCTCAATGAACGAGAGACATAATCACCAAATGATGTCTAAGGAAATAGATAACAGTAAGAAAAAAGAAAAGGTTGGGCTGTTCAATCTCATACATTGAGGGTATCAAATAATTTATCTCAAGGAACACAAGTCAGAGGATATGTTATAGAGAGTTAGAATTAACTTGCACTATACATCAAGGAATCCCTAAGACTAACAATTATAACCGCAATTCTTCACTTGTGACAGTGATCACTTTGACACATTATGTTTTATTTATACTACTATGGACACAATATTTAACTTATATCCGTAAATCACTTGTGACCAAAAACAAATTATTGGAATATATCTTCAAAAGTTGGGTTTACTATATTAATCTTTCCTTATTTTTTTTTGCTGTTAGAAGAGGAGAGAACATGTACATTATATCATATAGCCAATAGCGCAAGCATGCCTAAGGTTTAAGATTAGTACTGATTATGTAAGTACTATTCCTCTGTAGAGAGAGGTATTATGTAGAAAAGGCCAAGATCATTCCCCAAGGTAGTATATATATATAAACAAGGGCTGACCTGTCCGCTCAAGCTAGCTCCCTGTCATCTCTTTCATGCAACTCGTTTTTAGCCCTCTCAATTTTTTTTGCATTTTTGTAAACTTCCTCCCATGTTCCATGAGGCTGATCAGTTCTATCCTTCAACTGCATGAAGGTTTTAACATATTATAAGATATTGAACTAAGATTTGATAAGCCAGTAATAAATAACTAAATAATGTATAATGTTAAAGATCACCTCTTGTTCTTCTATTCTCCTTTTAGCATTCACCATTTCGATCTTTTTTACTTCTTCCCAAGCTACCAAGGCTTCCTCCGTCCATGAGGTAGTATTAGTTGAACCTTCCTCATGGCTACGATTCTATTAGTCCTCATCTTGTCTAATATTCCGAACCTTCTAGACATCCTATATAGATTATTTTTATTTATTACATTTTCAAAAAAATGCCATTGCCACTCTTCCCTCAAACTTAAAGGTATTTCTGTAAGCCCCTTCGGAGAAGCAACTTCTGATGCCTATTTGAGAAAATTATCGATAATAATGCATAGCTTTGAATTGTATCAGAACCATCAGATTTTTGTCATTTTGTCGGCCAACTGATGCAATTTTCTGGGCTGAAGGAGATAGCTTCCCTCCTGAGATTGCTTGAAGTAAAATCTGTCTCAACATGCTTGTTTCTTTTTTTTCGGTAAAGATATCCATTTATCCCATTATCAACCTGAAAGTCACATAAAGTAATATTATAATACATTATGATACATATTTCAGACGGATATGGAGACAAACAGGCTAACCGCATGCGTGTATGCACAGATATATGTGCACGTACGCACGCACGTACAAACAAAAGGTAGTATTAGAAGTAGAATATCCAGAAGACAACTCACTAACATACATAATTGCTAATCATGCCAAGATCAGGCGCAATAACGATTTCTCGAGAGTCATAGCTTACAACAAAATAGGTGGGAAAGATTGCTCCTCAATAAATGATCATATATCACAATGTTGGTTATATCAAGGAAATTAACTTCATTTCATCAGAAACAATATGGTGCAAACTGCCTTCTGGGCAACCAAAATTTAAACCATGGTCTAGCAGAAAGCACAAAAATTAGAATCAATATATGAAACAAAGGGGGGGAGAACAACAATTTGACTACATTAAGAAGTTCAAAGAAATTTGAAACCACCTCCAAAGCTGTCTTGCATGTAGTTGAATTCCTGCTCACGATTCCAACTTTCAGCAGAGAAGTACTATCAGCAGGAAACTCTTGGATTAAGGGTGCAATGCTTGCAAGACAAGTGCATACTCCAGCAACATACCACTATATGAAAATTGACTGCCAACAATAGAAATAAGAAAATCCTCTGATCTATAAGCCATCTTTTACAAAAATTGTGATAATGAATACAAAGTCCACAACAACATCGATGGTGACTTTGATAATACTTCTCATGTAGAAGACGAGTATTTGGAGGATTACAAGTAACTTGTATGCCTAGGAATGCAAGTAATCGACTCTAAAATGTAAATATTCACTCCGGCCTCGAGAGTGCAGTACCATTAATGACGTGTCCCTGTCGCCGTGTCCGTGTCATGTTTGTGTCCGTACAAAATAAAAATCATTAAAAAAAGGAAGGGGATCATGAGAAAATTGTACACCGGGACATACCAAAATACCGAATAGAAATTATCTCATACATTAGAATTACAAAAAATTAGGGCAAAACCTTGTCAAGTCTTTATCGTCGCTGGAAAAGTCCTCGGGGATGGACTCTGGACCGTACTTCCTGTCCCCTGCCTTTCGGGACCGTCCTCCGAAAGGGTGCGGGAGGGAAGGGTACAAAGAAGGGATAAACGGTGGCGGGGAGGTTCCAGCGATGGGCGATTCGAGCGGCGGTGCGGGTTCCAGCGGGGGCGCCGACAGGCGATACATTTTGAGAGGAGAAGTTTTGGGAGGAGTTGGAGAAAATGGAGTTGAAAGAAGTTTTGAGAAGAGAAAATTTCTATCGGGGTTAGGCGCGGGTTTGGCAAAAATAAATTGGTTTCCTAAAATTTTCAATGGATCTGGAGCCAAAAAATTTACAAAATTTTGATGGTAAACAACTGTTCTAATCCGTCAGAATCCAAATATACTATTTTGGTGTAGTAGAATTTTCTATTAAACGTTAATTTTAATCCGTCGAAAATAAAACAATAGTTTTAATTCGTTGTTGTTAGAAAACACTAACTGTCGTAATTTTGGTGTAGTGCGTGTTCCGAGGACTTCGATGGATGTGCTACCTTGGATCACGATCGTCGAAGACTTGCTACCTAGCCGAGCCCCCTAGGCAAGTATCCCTTGCTCATCGACGGTTCTTGCCCTCACTCCTAGATTTTATTGTATTTAATTCATTTATAATTGTAAATGTATAACTGTGAGTAGTGTAGCATAGTAGTAGAACTGCCATGATGATAACTTAGGATAGCTTGGTTCGATACTGGGTCAAGCCGTATCGGACAACTCGGACGGGTCATCCACACCTCCAAGGACACGAGCACGACTCACATGTATGGATTGTCCCTATGTGCCCCGTGTCCGCGCAGTCGGGTGACGGCTTTGACTAACTATTTCTATGACTGTGCTTGCGACTTAGATATGACTGTGGGTCTTGATGCGTCCTGTGTAGCGGTTCTCGTTGCATGTGTTGGCTTGGCACCCAGTATGCATCGTAGCGCTGCTGGAGGCCGAGACTTAGCATTCTCGGCTATGGATTGGTTTCCAGTACGCATCATAGAGCTACTGGAAGCTGAGACTTAGTGTTCTCAGTCTGCGATTCTGCGGCGAGTTGTGTCGAGTGGATTTAGCCCCAATTCGCTGGGAGCTCCCGTCCAGAATACAAAGGAGACTCTAACGAATTTTTTCAGAATTCCCAGTTGGAAATTTGGTTCAAAAATTTGGGCAAAAACTTTCCTTTGGTTTCCTGAACCAGACTCATGCACGTTTATTAGTATGTTATACCTGATCTCAGTACCTGCTAGGTAGACTCACGACTAAATTAGCCGCTTAGCTACTTGTCTTGTCCGTCCGATAGCATAAGGAGCGCGGTTCCACTCGGAAGACGGTCTGTAACCCTGGTCCTTGTTTGGTTTAAGGGTTGTGGATCTGCTCCAGAGCGGTTCATGCAATCCTTGCCATTTTCCGACGACATTAATTAATAGACTCTTGTCCCCTGACCATTCTTTCTACGAGTTATCCTAGTCTACCTAAATAGGGCTATCAGTTGCCCTATGTATCGGGATTTGTGACTTGGATATGTTTAAGGATTGAGTATTATAGGGAGCATGATTCCGAGATATTGATTTGGTAGAATCACGTAGATTCTTGGATAGTGTTGTCGATTCCTTTTAGATAATGTTCGATTTTGATCATATATGTGGATTCCGGATCTCGATGATTGTACGAGTGTTTCGCGGAACGAGAAGAATATCATTATATAATTTTTACCCGACTTCCCAAGCGCCCAAAACCTGGTACCTTTGTTGTATCCCGGTAGTTGGGGAAACTTATTTGCTGATAGCTTGTGATCATTGATTCAGAGGATTCTTGTGAGCCAGAGGGCCTAGCAATGTTTATAGTAATAGCTTGGTATTTGGTGATCGTCCTTTCTGACATAATATTTATTCTATCGTAGATGGGAGACTCCTGATAGATTGATTCGATAGATTGATCGACTTGATGATTTGAGCTGTAGGCTCCCATGTGTACTTGAGATGCTATTCTAGTAGAGAACCCGACCTTGTACCCGACCTGATATCCATGCCACGATGTGGGTAGATGACTTCTTGTGACTGACAGATTTGTCCTTGTTCTTGACATGACAACTTGTATCCGTGCTATAAGTCCAGTTTACCCTTTGAGGTACTGGCCCTGATCTTGCACTGAGGTGCTCTTTGTCTACTGGTATTTTGAGGTGCTACTTCCATGATTATATGGCACTGCGGTGCCATCCTGATATTCTAGCTATATGATATGATTACCTGTACGGGTACCTTGGTAGTTGGCCTGTAGTCTTAGTGTGGTTAGGATTGCTTGCTTGATTGTTGCATAACACTAAGAATTAATCACAACTGGGACTATAGGTACCGAAGTTGATTCTTACTTAGTGTTCCCGTACTGAAGTACGACATCTAGGAGGATGATCATGTGACCACGGCATGTGATTTCGGATAAATGTATGGATAATCTAGGCAACTTAAACAGGTATAAGCATTGGAAGGGAACGAAATCTCGAGGTCGTGTAGTACTAGTCCACTTTACTTTGGCTGGCCGCCACAGATATTGTTACCGTCCGCATTAGAGGATGGCAGTATCCAGCTACTTTATGTACTATATACTACATGCTTGTGTTTCTAGCATGGTGGCCTTGTGAGGGACTGGTGCTTATCTAGTCTTGTTATATCTGGCCCCGCTAGCCAGGCTGGATCGGCACGATTTAAGGATTCCTATCTTGCATTGTTGGAGTAACCCAACCTTCGCATAGAAAGTCGTAGGCATTTGAGTGGATGCTTGTTCTCCTAAATTGTTTGGCTTGTTGCTTGTACAGTCGACTAATATCGAGTTCCAGTTGGCGATGCAGGTATTATTGGACGTTAAAGAGATTGTGATGATTGTTGGTTATTTAGCTACATTAGTTGTGGATTGTTATCGTGCGTTGGTACCATACGATCTTTATTCTCATTTACTGTTCCTTTATGCTATTCTTGTCTCATTTTATCCTGCTGGCTTTTTTTCGCCGGTCCTTGAGCCTTCCTTTCTGGTACTTGTTGCGGTTGGCCTGACCAACCCTGGATTGTTCCGAGATTGCCGATGACCGACCCTGTGGATCTTCCAGACTTGACTTGGAGGATGTGCTTCAGTTCCAGACCATGCTAGGAACTATGGAAAGGTATACTCGTCTACATTATTATCATGTACTGTAGATTTTCGGATTATCATATGAGTATTTTTTGCTTTCCATATGATTCTCTCTCTTGCTTATTATTTCATTATTATTACATGTGGATATGAGATCGGATTTAGGCCATAGATTGATTGCATGCTAGGATACCCAGCAAGATTGACAGCCGTCATCGCCGTATAACGTCTTCGTACCTTCTACGGTTGTAGCTGGCCGACGTCTGTCCCCGTATTTCGATAGTGGGGCATGACAAATTGGGATTAAAATTTAAACAAAAAATAGATTAATACCTCGTTACAAATGCTTAAAGATCACATATACTCCTGGAAATATTTGTTCTTCTTCCATATTTCATGATGTGGTTTGTTAGATGGAGGTAACATGCTCTCTACATATACATTAATTAATACATTACGAACGACAAACAAACGAGAAAATTATTAATGCATAATCATTAAAGAATAAAATTCTCACTCACCTTTAACTTTATTGGTAAATATCATACATTAGTTTTATTGACAGTTCTTCTCCGTTCTTTCGCAGTAAAAAGAGCAGAGACAAGGGTTATAATCTGAGTATCTCATTAAAAAAATCAGCGATGGCATCGAAGTAAACATAGATGACATCTAAGAAAAAATATACTATCTACATACCCCATCTTTAATTCTCCTTCCTGGAGCAAAGGACTTCATCTCAGCCCGACTCACATAAATCTTGTTGTAATATGAAATTATTTCGCTAAGAAAATAAACGAATAGATTAGGAAAAAAACTGTTGAAATGAAATGAAAACTAATATTACTTACTCGTCAGGTTTACCATCCGCAAAAATTTAATTGTAAAAACTCGAAAAACTACTAGTACACTGGCTAGGCTTTGAGGTTGAACTTTTTGTTAGACTTTTCAAAGGTGTGACCGATACTAAATTTTCTCGCATTCTTTTCGAAGAACGGCTAAGGTCAGGTTCTTCTAGAGGGATTATATCGAGAATTTGCTAGGTTGTTTGATCAGCTTTCTTTAGCTTCTCGTCCTCATAAAAAGATTCAACGTTAACCTCCTCCACAATATTAATTACTCCAGCGCCTTCTTAAAAGCGGAAGATTCTTCCATCTTTTCCAAACGCCGAGATATATTCATTTGTTCAAGTTCGATTGAACAAAGCTTAGAATTGATCGAAACAATACATCAATACTTCCCAAATAATTGTAATGAAAATGCATTGAAAATTGTGAAAGGTGTTTACTTTGACTTTGACTTTACATGTTACTTTGACTTCGGCTTTAATCTGAACCATTGGATCAACATCCAATAATTCAGATTTGGGATGTATCGATACAAATTTTTACATGGAATGTATTAAAGAATTATATATATATATATATATATATATATATATATATATATATATATATATATAGAGAGAGAGAGAGAGAGAGAGAGAGAGGATGAGGGAGGTGAGGTACCACCCTATGGAGGGTGGCTACATGTCACCTCCCTATGCTATCATCATGCACTAAAGTGCATGATGATAGCATAGGAGGGTGACATGGTGCCACCTCACCTCCCTTATTCTATATATATATATATATATTTATATATATATATCTATATATATATATATATGGACTTTTTCGAGAGGTTATCAGACAAATCGGCAAAGTCGCCTTTCGTTGCACTCACTCTCCGAGCAGTTTTTGGAAGTTGTTGCAGTAACCGATCCTCAGGCGCTGCACGGATGACATTTTCTCTTTCTTCAGCACGAGTCGCGCTCTTTTGTACAGGCTTCGGCATTTTGCGCATGATACTTATATATACAAATAGTGGGATTATCTTATATATATATATATATATATATATATATATATATATATATATATGGAAAAAGGGTAAATTTTATTCCAAATACAACGCAATAATCTTAAAACATACAATCATAGTAAGACTCCCACTCTTCAGTTTCCCAAAGCATTTACATCAAATTCAATATTATGGAGGATGCCTACAGGAGGGGTAATTAGCCCCTCGAAGATACGACGGTTTCGTTCCCTCTATACATGTCAAACAGTAGCAGCCAGTCGAACTCTGGCGGTCCGGAACCAGTCCTACCCTCTTCCTCTGCTATCTCGGAGCACAGTGATGATGTCACCAATCCGCTTTCCGGAGTCACATCTACCCAGTACCCTACATTGCTCAGACCAGATCTGCCATGATAGGGTACACTCAAAAAAAATGTGCCATATAGATTCATTCTCCACATAGCATAGCACACACTTAGGGTCTGGAATCGGAACCCCAAAAGTACTAAGTCGGTCCCTCGTCAGTAGGCGGCCTAGAAGAAGCCTGTAAACACAAAGTTGCATCTTTCTGGCGAGTCCCTTGCACCATACAAACTCATAGTCCATACTATGAGGATAAGTGCGTCGAATGAGGTTGTAGCAGCTCCGAAACTGGAACTGCCTAGTCCCCGTAGAATCTCATGGCGGCTCCCAAATCCATCGATCAACTGACAATTCGGGATCAATGGTGACAGTACTGATACTCTCATCCAACTCCTCGGTATAGCGGTAGGACTCAGGCCTCCACTCTCCATCACGAATAATATGTTGGCAAGTCAACCCCCTATTGTC
Source organism: Iris pallida (assembly GCA_029216955.1). Classification (NCBI taxonomy): domain Eukaryota; kingdom Viridiplantae; phylum Streptophyta; class Magnoliopsida; order Asparagales; family Iridaceae; genus Iris; species Iris pallida. The sequence continues at coordinate 25,836 of JANAVB010029407.1, read as the reverse complement.
CTCCTGATGTGACGGGACTCCCCTGATCTCTAATAGAGATTGTCGATCTATCCAAGCATCCCGCCAGATGTCCGTGCCAGCCCCATCCTTAATGACCCTTCGGATTGCGGATTTGAGTACCCCCATGTGCCTCAAAATAATTTTAAAAGAGACAGAATGATTGTTGTCTGTGGCACAGTCCCAGAAGTTGCCATTTTTTCCATATCTGCTATACATCCAGTCAGTCCAGAAGGATCCCCTATTGATGAATCTCCATGCCAGCTTCAGCGTCGAGGCCTCCTTGATCTCCAACAATGGCCGTAGCCCCACTCCTTCCTCCATTCTAGGTCGACAAAGCTGCTCCCAGGATACCGCATGCATACCACCCCTCCATATGAAGTTTGCACAAATCCTCTCCACTTTTATGACAGTAGCAATAGGAAGAAGAATGGATTGTAGCCAGAAATGAGCCACAGCTGATATCACCGATTTAACCAGCTCGATACATCCTCCAAAAGAAATACCAGCGGCTTGCCATCCTTTAACCCTCCTCTAGACGAACTCCACTAGACTATGGCAGTCCAGATCCCGCGCATAGTTAACTGTGAGAGGAACTCCAAGATACTTCACCGGTAGATCACTCCTCTCAACCCCCAGTGCGGCAGCCCGCTCCCCCTTCTGGGAACAGAGGGAGCTGAAATACACCATGCTTTTCTCTCTATTCATTTGGAGGCCTGAAAGGGATTCCAGCTCTCCCATAATCTCCACAATCGTGTGCATACCCTCCGTAGATGGCTGGATGAACACCAAGAGATCGTCTGCATAGATAAGGTGGATAACTAGGGGTCAATCCTCCGGAACAATGGAACCAGTCTCCCGCGATGTACTGCCATGTCTATCAGGCATGTGAAGTATTCTATGACAAGCATGAATAGATAAGGGGACAGAGGATCGCCTTGCCTAAGTCTATGGTTGATCTGGAAGTACCCAAATAGAGTGCCCTGAATGAGGACAGAGAAAGTGGGAGTCGTGATGCATTTCCGGATCCTCGCAACCCAGCCATCGTCGAAACCCATGGCAGACATCAGATGACAAAGAAAATCCACCATGTCATAGGCCTTCCTCAGATCCAACTTTACGCATGCCTTCTCCCCTCCAGGTTTACTGAAGCCCCTCACCATCTCATGCGCCAGTAGGTTGTGCTCCGCAATCGACCACCCCTTGATGAATGTCGCCTGGTTCGGAGAGACCAAGTCCTGCATGATCCCCTCCATCCACCAGCACATAAGGTGCATAATTATCCTATAAAGATAATTACAAAACGCAATAGGCCTGAAATCTGCCAGCAATGTCGCTCCCTCCTTCTTTGGTACAAGTGTCAGTAAAGTATGGTTCAGCTCCTTCAGCAACTTCCCTTTGGTGAAGAACTTCTGTACCACCTCAAAGACCGGGAACTTCATAGTATCCCAGTGACGTTTGTAGAACCCACTGCTAAAATCATCCGGTCCAGGTACCTTGTTGGGATCCGCCGTCTTGATGATGGATTCCACCTCCTCCATAGTAACAGGAGCAAGAAGAAGGCTATTCCCATAAGGATTTACCAGTCTCTTCGGAACTACATCTGGGAACGTAGACAAGTAGTCAGACTGGAAATATAACTCAGATTAGTACCTGACGGCCTTGCCTTGAATCTTTGACGGCTCCCACACTAGATGACCCTCCATGTTAAGAAGTTGGGAAATATGGTTCCGGTGCTGTCGAGTCCGGATAACATCATAGAAGAACTTTGAACAGCGGTCACAATCCTTAAGCCAGGAGAATTTAGCGTGCTGGGCCGCGCTAATCTCCTTCTGCAGACGTAAGATATTGACTTCCCCGATCAGCTCATTCTCTCTCGCCGTCAGGTCTCCGTTCAGCATGTCAGATTGCATGTCCTGCTGGATGGTACGAAGCTCCGTCTCTTTATCTTCCAGGGTAGTCTTGGGCAAACCCTTCACCCAACACCGTAATGCCTTCTTCATAGCCTTGAGTCGATGTACCATGCAATACTGAGCCGTCCCCTCATGTCTGCTAGTGAGCCCCTTCGCAACAGCATCCAAGTATCCCTCTAAAAGATACCAGCTATTATTGTACCTGAAGGGGCGATACCTCACAATAGGCCGAACAGTGAAGCCAACCCTGATGGGTGAATGGTTGCTCGTCCCAGTGGCCAAACCCTCAGCCGAAGTGTTGGAGAAATGGAGGAACCATTCCCCGTTGCCTAAGGCTCTATCCAACTGGCAGGCAACCCTATTACGGACTGCTTTGTTATGCCAAGTCCATAAGAATCCCGAACGCGACAACCCCTGGAGTCCCGCCTGGAGGAGGCATCTCTGGAAGTCATACAGAATCAGATCTGGAACCGGACGGCTGCCCATCTTCTCTTCTCTGTACAAAAGGGCATTGAAGTCCCCTATCAGAAGCAGCAACAAAGACGAGGAGTCCGCAGCGATGGCAACTCTGGATATGTCGCTCCACAGGGACTCCCGTCGTCGCCTGTCGTTGTGGCCATACACCGCACCCAGCAAGAATCGAAAGCCCCCTTGTTCGTGAAAGAGATGACGATCAGCTGCTCCGTCATCAAGATCAAGTCCCCTTCCCAGCTTTTTGAGTTCCATCTGACCCAGATCCTGGCCATGTCACATATAGCCAAGTTGTGGAGTTGGGCCCAATGGGATGGGGTCCTTCGAGCAAGAGTCTTCTCCCCTTTAATCTTAGTCTCTAACAGAACCAATATGTCGTACTTCTCTATGTGGAGAACCCCATAGATCTCTCTCCATCTCCCTACCGAACACGCACCCCTCATATTTCAGGCGATGATAGTCATTTAATTATTGAGAGACAAGTTTTCCTGAATATCACCCAGACCGGCATGTCACGACCCGCACCCTTATGAGGGGCACGAGCACGTGGGTACGTCCAGCCTACACCGCAGTATCGGCGGTAGAACGCTGTATATAACGCTTGTAAATACTACGACTAATAGTATAAAGGTACATGTACAGTATATACTCTCCGAATGGAGGTGACATATCAATACAGTCTCAATCACAGAATAAAACTAAGGTAGATAGCTCATAAAGAGAACATATGATAGATGAAAGAGTAAATAAGTCCAGAGTCCAATATAAGCCCAGATATAAACAACATCACAGGGTCTCAAAATATAATGTAGAAGCTACATTCTGATAAAGCTAGCTGGATCGCAGTCCAGTCAAACCTAGCTAATCTACACTACTCTGGAAGTACAAAATCTAGTGGCTCTACTATAAGGCCACGATCCAAGGCTACTCCATCTGACTCGAGCCCATAATAGGTCGAGCAGTCCGACTCAGAGTCATCTATAATATATCATAACGGTATCCTGTCAGGAAAATGAGCAAGTACAAGCACTAACAGCAGTTTCATGTGAATTGACAAATTCTATAAGAGACAGTATAATGAACTACGAGACAAAGATATATAAAAACTTGGGAACCGTTCGGAAGCCGAGTTACAACCCTTAAACCAAACAAGGACCGGGGTTGTAACTCTTCTCCCGAGCAGAACTTAGTCTCCAATCAAGATACAATGTAAAGGCATGTAGAGCATGTGAGTAACTGTATATCATGCATGGTGAGAAAGTACTGAATGTAGAACAGAACAGGATATATGACAAGAAAAGTAAATATAAAATATGCCTCGAATATTATAGCCTAATGTGATCGGTATGGGTCAAGAATCAGGCTTCCAGCCGACCGGCTACAAGTACGTGGACTCGGTCCGGCCGGGATGGTAAGCTATGAAGCAAGTAGTAGCACAGGTCAGGCTATACCCATCGTGAGGTGAGGGTATAGCTATGATACAAGTAGTAACTCAAGGTGGGCATTGATCACACTATCTATAATATTCCCCATTCCCCGAATAGTATACAGATCCGGACATAGCACGTCATGATGCGGGATTCCCTAAGAGGAGAGCAAGTCCTCTTCAGGAATCGACATTAATACAAGTACGAGAATCAAGACTAAGTAAGTACCAGTATCCCAAGAAATCCAGGAATGACATCTCATGACAGGAATCCGACAATACTAGTCTGTGAACTATCGTGTCCGAGAATCAAGTAAGATACTACGACTAAATCGGATATAGCAAATATCAAGACAATGAAAACTATCAGTGAATGTACTCGCCTGCTGTCCTGAGCTGTAGGTTATATCAATGCTCAGAGTGGAAATTAGAGACCTAAAGATGAGATACTGTATGTTAATTTAGGTTTAAACAAGTTTAAGAATGATTCACAATGAATGATATGCAATCTAGGTCAAACTAGGTCTCACTGAGTCACACTAAGTCCTGTCAAGTCAAATCTAGGTCAAATAAAGTTATATCAAGTCAATCTAAGTCAGACCAAGTCAACCCTAGGTCATACCAGTCATCACAGGTCAAAACAAGTCGAAGAAAGTCAAACGGGGTCAAGAGTTGGCCTACAGTTGACTTTCGGTCAACTGGTCAACCCTGGTCAACTCTGGTCAACTCTAGGTCAAAGTGGTCAAATGTTGACCAATAGTTGACATTTGGTCAACTGGTCAACTCTGGTTTGGATTTGGTCAAATCTAGACAAAGTGTTGACTCACGGTTGACTTTTGGGTAAAAAGTCAACTCTGGGTCAACCGAGCCAAAATTGGCTCAAATATGATATTTGTAGGGTGTACCCAACATGCCACCCAAGTTTCAAGTCAATCCGACTACCCGAACTCCGTATCTCGAAATTACCCGATTACCCCTTAACATTTACCCTTAAACCGTTCTAACTTGACGCCAAGTGGCCTTCCCTTAGGAATTCCACTCCGTGCTTCCTAGGGTAGTAGGGTACTAGCCTATACAACCATTACCTACCAAGTTTTCTAGGGTAAGTGGACATCCAGTCCATCTTACGGTCCGAATCGCCCGTTTACCCGTTATCTTGAATATTTCAAGATACGGGATGGTGCGGTGCGATACCGTCTCCCCAAACCCACATGCAACCCCGATTCCCACTCCGAAGCCTACCCACAAAATCTAAATCACATTACCTAAGTCCCCTCCAAGTTTCAACGCGTTCCGAATCACGGAACTCAATTTCACCACTTCACTAAAACTCACGCGACCACTCACACACACTCTCTAACACCCATTTCCCACACTCTTTTAGGACTAGTTTTAGGGGCCATCTAGTGGGTTGATTAGGCGTATATATAGCTAGTATATAGGGGTATATATATGTATATATATATGGGTATATGGTGGGGTCTTAGGGCTAAAAGGGGGTGGCTTGGGGGGTGCGACTGCAGCCCCCTACTGCTGAAATTGCTCCTACTGCTGCTGCTGATTCTGCTACAGCTGCTACTGCTGTTGGGGGGGCAGCAGCCCCTTGGGCGCCCCCCCTAGCTGCTGCTGTGCACTCCCCCTTTCTCCCCTCTTCTCCTCTCTAATTTCCCCCCATTCTCTCACTCTTTTCTCCTCTAATTCTCTCTAATTTCTTCTATAATTCTCCCTCTCTAATCTATATCACTCACACACACACAACTAATTCCCATTCTCCCCTCTCTATACACGATTACACTCACACTAATATATACACATGATCACACACACACATATATATATATATATCTATACATATCTATATATATAAAAATGTATATATATAGACACACTCACACATATACATATATATCCATATATATATATGGACACTCACACACACACATGGACACACTCTCATGACACAACTATCACTCTCCTCTACACACACACAATACATAAATAAATACACACACAAATACACATGTGTATATATATATAAAAAAATATATATATATATATATATATATACATATATATATATATATATATATATATATATATATATATATATATATATATATATATATATATATATATATATATTATATAATAAAATATATATATATATATTATATAATAAAATATATATATATATATTATATATATTTTATATATATATATATATATATATATATATATATATATATATATATATATATATATATATATATATATATATATATATATACCACTCTAAAAGGGGGTAAACCATAACTAATTCCTAAACTAGAATTTAAGGGAACCTACAAAGGCTATGGTCAACTTGTAGAGAATGATCCCCTCTCTAATTTATGTGAAGGAATAAATGCAAAAGGAGGAATTAATTGAGAGTTAAAGGATTACCTAATTTGAAGATTTGGAGGAAGAAGAAGGAGTTGGAAGAAAGAAATGAAGAGAGGAGAAGAAACTTAGTGATGAAGTAAAAGAGGTGGAGGGGGTGGCCCTATTGTGGCCGGCCATGGTGCCAAGGGGTAGGGGCACTTGTTAATTACAAGTTTGCCCCTCTCTAAGCCTAATGAAAAAATTAATCCAAAATAGGTTTCGGAAGTTGCTAAAATTAATTAAAAATTATAATTAAACTTAATTACTCATGGGGAACTAGTCCAAACTCCTAAACCTAAAAGTTTAGTGTGGTGGGCCATGGTTAAACAACATGCTAATTACGACTCAAGTCAAAATTCACCGGGGTCCCGAATTAACTCGGAATGCGATGAAATTCGAACCCGACTCCTATAATAATTAAATAATAATATTCATGAAATAAAATTCCCAAAAATATTATAAAATGGAAAATTACTATTTTACCCCTAACTGGAAAAAGTGAGGGTGACAAGTCTATCCACCTTAAAAAAATTTCGTCCTCGAAATTGAAGACAACAAGCACAGGAAATCACAAACAGAAAGACAAAGAATTAGATTTATACCTCAAGGCGCGAAAAGATAAGTGGAACGCTCCCGCATGTCGTCTTCCCTCTCCCAGGTAGACTCACCTGGAGAGTGATGTCTCCATGCAACCCGAACCAAGGGTATGACCTGGTTCTGAAGCACCTTCTCCCTGCGATCCAGAATCTCCACCGGCTGTTCTGGATAGCTGAGAGTAGGTCCCACATGTATCGCTGAATGGTCCAATACATGGTTGGAATCTGCCACGTACCGCCTCAGCTGAGATACATGAAACACGTTGTGCACTCCCTCGAGCCTGGTAGGCAAGTCCAGTCGGTAGGCTACCGCACCGATCCTCTCTAAGATGGTGAAAGGACCGATGTAGCGCGGACTGAGCTTTCCACCGCCGCCAAAGCGAATAGTGCCACGTGTCGGGGATATCCTCAGAAATACCATGTCACCAACCTAGACACAAGACAAAACTCAACACACAACTAACAAACAATCATAACAAACACGACAACAACTAAAACTAACCTCGAACTCTAACGGTCTCCGGTGACTATCGGTCCAATACCGCTGCCTATTCTGAGCCACCCGAAGTCTGTCTCTAATCAATCTGACCTTCTCGGCCGCATCCACAACCATCTCCGGCCCAAGAAGCGCCCGCTCGCCGACATCGTCCCAAGATAAAGGAGTACGGTATCTCCGTCCATATAGAGCCTCAAATGGTGACATCTCTATACTGGCCTGGTAGCTGTTGTTGTAAGCAAACTCTACCAGGTGAATATGGTCCTCCCAAGAACCCTCGAGATCTAGCACACATGTGCGAAGCATATCCTCCAAAGTCTGGATGGTCCTCTCCGACTGCCCGTCTGTCTAAGGATGATAAGCAGTACTAAACTTGAGCGAGGTGCCCAAGCTAGCCTGCAAACTCCTCCAGAAGTAGGAAGTGAATCGGCTATCCCGATCTGAAACTATGCTCACCGGAACTCTGTGCAATCTCACGATCTGACGAACATACAGATCAGCCAGCCTCTCCGTAGACAAACCCACTTTGAAAGGCAAAAAGTGAACCGATTTGGTCAATCTATCAACTATGATCCAAACCGTGTCCTTCCCTCCTGGCGACCGTGGAAGTCCAGATACAAAGTCCATAGTGATGTGCTCCCACTTCTACTCGGGAATGGGTAGCGGCTGTAATAATCTACCTGGTCTCTGCCTCTCGGCCTTCACCTGCTGACACACAAGGCAACGAGATACAAACTGAGCTACCTCATGCTTCATGCTATACCACTACACGTGCTCTCTCAGGTCCCTATACATCTTGTTGGCTCCAAGATGTATAGAATACTGAGAGCGATGCGCCTCCTGAAGAACCTCCTCCCGAAGCTCTCCACGGGAACGCACAGCCTAGTACCGTGTCGCAACGACCTGTCTTCGGCTACAGAGAAATCGTCAAGCAAGCCTGTCCTCACCTGCTCCCTGATGCTCCTCAGGGCAACATCATTATACTACGCTGACCTGACTCTATCCATCAGCTCAGACTGAATCTGCAAACCCCACATCTGGATCTCCACGCCCGGAATGATGACCTCGATACCCAAACTATCCAGGTCGGCCAACAAATAATGATCTGTCGTCAAGAACATAGCAACTGGATACCTGCTCAAGGCATCTGCAACTATGTTGGCCTTTTCCGGATGGTACTGCAAGGATATATCGAAGTCCTTCATCAGCTCTAACCACCGCCTCTGCCGCATGTTCAACTCCTTCTGAGTGAACACGTACTTCAAGCTCTTGTGATCTGTGAAGATCTCAACCTCGCTCTCCGTACAGGTAATGCTTCCATAACTTCAAAGCAAATATAACCGCGGTCAACTCCAGATCATGAGTAGGATAGTTCTTCTCATGAGGACACAACTGCCTGGATGCATAGGCAATCACCTTCCCGTGCTGCTGAAGAACACACCCTAAACCCTTCTCGGAAGCATCGCTGAAGATCGAGAACCCTCCTGACCTAGATGGCAAAGTCAGGATCGGAGCTGAAGTCAACCTCCTCTTCAGCTCATCAAATACAGCCTGACACTCAACAGTCCAGACGAACTCCACGTCCTTCCTGGTGAGTCTAGTCATCGGCTCTGCAATCCATGAGAAGTCCTGGACGAACTTCCGATAATAGCCAGCCAAACCCAGAAAGCTCCGAACCTCGGCAACTGAACTGGGCGTAGACCAAGACTCCACTGCCGAAATCTTCCTCTGGTCTACTGAAATCTCGTGCTCGGTCACAACATGACCTAGGAACTCCACCTGGTCTAAGAAGAACTCACACTTCGAAAGCTTCCCGTAGAGTTGCTCCCTCCTCAGAGTCTCTAACACAACTCTCAAGTGCTCCTCATGCTCCTCCTGCGTCTTCGAATAGATCAAGATATCGTCTATGAAGACCACCACGAACTTGTCAAGGTACTGATGGAATACCTTGATCATCAAGTTCATGAACACCGCGGAAGCATTGGTCAACCCAAATGGCATCACTGTAAACTCGTACTGGCCGTACCGAGTCCGAAATACCATCTTGGGAATGTCATCCCGCCTTACCTTCAGCTGATGATACCCGGACCTCAAATCTATCTTCGAAAAGACCTTTGCCCCACTCAGCTGATCGAACAAGTCGTCGATTCTCGGCAAAGGGTACCTATTCTTGATAGTGAGGTTGTTGAGCGCCAGGTAACCAATGCACATGCGGGACGTACCGTCCTTCTTCGGCACAAAAAGGACTGGCGCTCCCCAGGACGAAGAACTGGATCTGATGAACCCCTTGTCCTGCAGCTCGTCGACTTGCTTTTTCAGCTCTACCAACTCGCTGTTGTTCACCCTATAGACATGCTGTGAAATGGGCTCGACGCCCGGCATCAAGTCTATAGAGAACTCAATGTCCCTGTCTGGCGGCATCCCCGGCAACTCCTCGGGAAAGACATCCGAGAACTCAGCAATCAACGGATGTGGCAAATTCTGCCCCGCCAACAAAGATCCACAGAATCCAGCCTCCGGCTCCGCTGCTCCTCGAGCAAACTCGATCTCTGGCTCTCTCGGCGTCCTAAAAAGAACTCTGCCTCCTCTGCAATCAATGCTAGCATGGTGCATGCTCAACCAATCCATACCAAGTACCATATCGTACTTCGGTAGGGGCATTACGAGCAGACACACACTCAAGTCCCGGCCTCTCAGAGTGACTCTCCACCCCTTACAAATATTATTAACCAGGATAATGCCTCCCCCGGTCATAATCTTGCAAGTTCTACCCATATATTCAGCAATAATATTGTGTCTCAAAGCAAAAGAAACATACACAAAAACTATGGGTTGCCCCAGAATCAAACAAGACAAAAGCAGGGAAAGAATCTAGGAGAACATGACCTGCTACAACATCTCCCACGGGCTTTGCCTCCTCCTCTGCTGCCAAAGCGAACACCCTGCCCGCGGGTGCTCCCCTCTGGTGCTGAACAAAATGCTGCTACTGGGTCTGAAGTGGAGGACCCCTCTGCTGAACCGCTAGTCCTCTGGCCGGCTGTACCCTGTCCTGGCCTCCCTTGGCTGCCCGAGCAGGGCAGTCCTTCAGCTGGTGGTCGGTCCCTTCGCAGAATAGGCAAGTGCCTAACCTCCTCCGGCATACATCTCTGCTGTGCCCCGTCTTTCTGCAGGAAGCACACTGCTGGGTCTGCCTCTGGCCCTGACCCTGATGCTGCTGGGCACGCGCCGGTACCTGCTGAATCTGCAACAGAGGCTGCTGCTGCTGGAATGGCCTATGTTGATGCTGAAAGTGGGGGCGCTTGGCCGGTTCCGCATTGGAACTCGCCTCCATAGTATCTCCGTTCCTCTTCGGCTTGAGGCCGAAGTCCTCCTCTGCAATCTGCGCGTCCATCAATATCTGATCGAACGTCGCGTCACGGCGACCCGAGGTGCGGGTGCGCACTGCATGAATAAGTCCCCTGCTAAACTTACGAGCCTTCTGCCCCTCATCCTGGATTATATCGGGAGCAAACCTACTAATACGGAAGAACTCAGCTGCATACTCGTCCACCGACGAGTTCTCCTGCACTAGACCCACGAACTGGCCCTCCAATACTGTAAGAGCCACATCCGGAAAGAACGTCTCCTTGAAGAGCCTCCGAAAGTTCTCCCATGTCAGCCTTCTCACCGACGCACGAGGATCCGTGCGGTACCATGTCAGCGCAATGTCGAAGAACCGGCTGGTTGCGGCCGAAACCCAAAGTGCTCTAGGAAGCTCTGCCAGCTCCATGCTCCGCTGCACATCCTCTAGCCAGTCGTCTGCATAAAGGATGCCCTCTGTGCCTGTGAAGTCCCTGGAGCTCATCTTCCTAAAGTCTAATACTGTCCCCGGCCTGGACTGCTGCTGGTATGGCTGCTGGCCAGTAGGGCCCTGTACCGTACCCGATGCCACTCTCTCTACTGCAGCCAGTGCAAGCTGATGCGAATTCTCCATACTCTGTCTCAGCATCTCGATCTGACGGTGTAACGCCTCTAACTGGCGCTACGACGCCTCTGCCTCTGCCTGGGCCCGCTGTGTCTCCATCATCTGCTGAAGGAGAAGGCATATGATGTGTATCCGTCGGTATCGGTGGTGGTGGCGGCAGTATTTCTGGAACAACGGCCGTAACCCTCTGGGATGGAGGTGGTAGACCTCCCTGTGCAACTGTCGGGGCTCCGGGATAGTAGAATCCCTGGGGGCAGTCTCGTGAACCTCCTCCTCAGCCTGATCAGATCTCTCAGGCAAGCTACTCGATCCAGTGGCCTGCGGGTGCGTCTTCGTCATCCTGGAGACGAATTGAAACAAAATCAATATGGCACATGAGTAGATTATCAAAGAAGGACAGTTAATTTAATACAAAGTGAATAATCATGATAATCAAAATCAGAAATTTTTAGATGTGATTGAGAAACTCCTATCATGTCCTAGGTCCTACGTCCTAATTGCAGGCTCGTAATTAGTACTCTAAGTCGAGCACCATTACGAGATCGTACTAATTGCGACACTGGACCTGCATGGGCCACCACAAAAGTGTCATGACCCGCACCCTTATGAGGGGCACGAGCACGTGGGTACGTCCAGCCTACGCCACAGTATCGGCGGTAGAACGCTGTATATAACGCATGTAAATACTACGACTAATAGTATAAAGGTACCTGTACAGTATATACTCTTCGAATGGAGGTGACATATCAATACAGTCTCAATCACAGAATAAAACTAAGGTAGATAGCTCAGAAAGAGAACATATGATAGATGAAAGAGTATAAGTCCAGAGTCCAATACAAGCCCAGATATAACAACATCACAGGGTCTCAAAATATAATGTAGAAGCTACAGTCTGATAAAGCTAGCTGGATCGTAGTCCAGTCAAACCTAGCTAATCTACACTACTCTGGAAGTACAAAATCTAGTGGCTCTACTGTAAGGCCACGATCCAAGGCTACTCCATCTGACTCGAGCCCATAATAGGTCGAGCAGTCCGACTCAGAGTCATCTGTAATATATTAAACGTATCCTGTCAGGAAAATGAGCAAGTACAAGCACTAACAGCAGTTCCATGTGAATTGACAAATTCTATAAGAGACAGTATAATAAACTACGAGACAAAGATATATGAAAACTTGGGAACCGTTCGGAAGCCGAGTTACAACCCTTAAACCAAACAAGGACCGGGATTGTAACTCTTCTCCCGAGCAGAACTTAGTCTCCAATCAAGATACAATGTAAAGACATGTAGAGCATGTGAGTAACTGTATATCATGCATGGTGAGAAAGTACTGAATGTAGAACAGAACAGAATATATGACAAGAAAAGTAAATATAAAATGTGCCTCGAATATTATAGCCTAATGTGATCGGTATGGGTCAAGAATCAGGCTTCCAGCCGACCGGCTATAAGTACGTGGACTCGGTCCGGCCGGATGGTAAGCTATGGAGCAAGTAGTAGCACAGGTCAGGCTATACCCATCGTGAGGTGAGGGTATAGCTATGATACAAGTAGTAACTCAAGGTGGGCATTGATCGCACTATCTATAATATTCCCCATTCTCCGAATAGTATACGGATCCGGACATAGCACGTCATGACGCGGGATTTCCTAAGAGGGAGCAAGTCCTCTCAGGAATCGGCGTCAATACAAGTACGAGAATCAAGACTAAGCAAGTATCAGTATCCCAAGAAATCCAGGAATGACATCTCATGACAGGAATTCGACAATACTAGTCCGTGAACTATCGTGTCCGAGAATCAAGTAAGACACTACGACTGAATCGGATATAGCAAATATCAAGACAATGAAAACTATCAGTAATGTACTCGCCTGCTGTCCTGAGCTGTAGGGTATATCAATGCTCAGAGTGGAAATCAGAGACCTAAAGATGAGATACTGTATGTTAATTTAGGTTTAAACAAGTTTAAGAATGATTCACAATGAATGATACCAATCTAGGTCAAACTAGGTCTCACTGAGTCACACTAAGTCCTGTCAAGTCAATCTAGGTCAAATCAAGTTATATCAAGTCAATCTAAGTCAGACCAAGTCAATCCTAGGTCATACCAGTCATCACAGGTCAAAACAAGTCGAAGAAAGTCAAACGGGGTCAAGAGTTGGCCTACAGTTGACTTTCGGTCAACTGGTCAACCCTGGTCAACTCTGGTCAACTCTAGGTCAAAGTGGTCAAATGTTGACCAACAGTTGACATTTGGTTAACTGGTCAACTCTGGTTTGGATTTGGTCAAATCTAGACAAAGTATTGACTCACGATGACTTTTGGGTAAAAAGTCAACTCTGGGTCAACCGAGCCAAAATCGGCTCAAATATGATATTTGTAGGGTGTACCCAACATGCCACCCAAGTTTCAAGTCAATCCGACTACCCGAACTCCGTATCTCGAAATTACCCGATTACCCCTTAACATTTACCCTTAAACCGTTCTAACTTGACGCCAAGTGGCCTTCCCTTAGGAATTCCACTCCGTGCTTCCTAGGGTAGTAGCGTACTAGCCTATACAACCATTACCTACCAAGTTTTCTAGGGTAAGTGGACATCCAGTCCATCTTACGGTCCGAATCGCCCGTTTACCCGTTATCTTGAATATTTCAAATACGGGATGGTGCGGTGCGATACCGTCTCCCCAAACCCATACGCAACCCCGATTTCAACTCCGAAGCCTACCCACAAAATCTAAATCACATTACCTAAGTCCCCTCCAAGTTTCAACGCGTTTCGAATCACGGAACTCAATTTCACCACTTCACTAAAACTCACGCGATCACTCACACACACTCTCTAACACCCATTTCCCACACTCTTTTAGGACTAGTTTTAGAGGCCATCTAGTGGGTTGATTAGGCGTATATAGCTAGTATATAGGGGTATATATATGTATGTATATATATATGGGTATATGGTGGGGTCTTAGGGCTAAAAGGGGGTGGCTTGGGGGTGCTACTGCTGCCCCCTACTGCTGAAATTGCTCCTACTGCTGCTGCTGATTCTGCTACAGCTGCTGCTGCTGTTGGGGGGGAGCAGCCCCTTGGGCCCCCTAGCTGCTGCTGTGCACTCCCCTCTTTCTCCCCCTTCTCCTCTCTAATTTCCCCCCATTCTCTCACTCTTTTCTCCTCTAATTCTCTCTAATTTCTTCTATAATTCTCCCTCTCTAACTCTCTAATCTATATCACTCACACACACACAACTAATTCCCATTCTCCCCTCTCTATACACGATTACACTCACACTAATAATACACATGATCACACACACACACACCACACACACATATATATATATATATATATATATATATATATATATATATATATATATATATATATATATATATATATATTTATAGACACTCACACATAACATATATATCCATATATATATGGACACTCACACACACACATGGACACTCTCATGACACAACTATCACTCTCCTCTACACACACACAATACATAAATAAATACACACACAAATACACATGTGTGTGTATATATATATATATATATATATATATATATCTATATATATATATATATATTATTATATAATATATATTATATATATTATATATAATATATATATATATATATATATACCACTCTAAAAAAATAAAAAAAAATAAAAAAATATATATATATACCACTCTAAAAGGGGGTAAACCATAACTAATTCCTAAACTAGAATTTAAGGGAACCTACAAAGGCTATGGTCAACTTGTAGAGAATGATCCCCTCTCTAATTTATGTGAAGGAATAAATGCAAAAGGAGAATTAATTGAGAGTTAAAGGATTACCTAATTTGAAGATTTGGAGGAAGAAAGGAGTTGGAAGAAAGAAATGAAGAGAGAAGAAACTGTGATGAAGTAAAAGAGGTGGAGGGGGGTGGCCCTATTGTGGCCAGCCATGGTGCCAAGGGGTAGGGGCACTTGTTAATTACAAGTTTGCCCCTCCCTAAGCCTAATGCAAAAATTAATCCAAAATAGGTTTCAGAAGTTGCTAAAATTAATTAAAAATCATAATTAAACTTAATTACTCATGGAAAACTAGTCCAAACTCCTAAACCTAAAAGTTTAGTGTGGTGGGCCATGGTTAAACAACATGCTAATTACGACTCAAGTCGAAATTCACCGGGGTCCCGAATTAACTCGAAATGCGATGAAATTCGAACCCGACTCCTATAATAATTAAATAATAATATTCATGAAATAAAATTTCCAAAATATTATAAATGGAAAATTACCATTTTACCCCTAACTGGAAAAAGTGAGGGTGACACGGCACCTGGTGTTGGTACCACATCCGACGATAAGAAATCCTCCTCCATCCCAGTTGGGTGGGCCTGCTGGGTTGCTGCCTGGGAGAGCACCAACGCACAGGCCAGGTTGTCTACACAGAGCGCCTCCTCACTAGTAGTAGAATGCCCCCCCCCCCACACACCGGAGGGACCATCCCTCAAAGGTCTAGCTCGTTGCTTCCTACTATAGACTATCTCCGCAGAAGGTCTGCCATCTCCCCGCTCCTTACTCCCCGAAGCCACCATGCCTCTGGTGACCATACTCCTCTGCGCCGTGAAGGTGATCATAGTCCCACTCAGGGGATCTGGCTGGGGTGAAACAGTGAGGCTCAGTCCTCCATCCTCCTACAACGGTGGGTCCTCCTCCTGCATGACATCCTCCCCTCTGTCGACCTCGGAACCCAATACCCGTGATGTGCCAGGCACCACACTAGTTGGTGGATACGACCCCACCTGAGGGCCTCCTGACGGGCATGCACGGTCCAGATGCCCGAAGCAAGCACACTGTGAACAGGTTGGAGGGACCCATTCATACTCTACCTTCTGGGTTAGCACCTCTCCAGAAGGTACTTCATACTCCAACAAACTCGGTAACTCCCTTCCAGTCCGGATCTCGACGAATATCCTAGCATACATCAGCTCTCATTCGGAAGGCTGTAGCATCATCAGCCTTGATCGGGGTGCCCACCAAGCTAGCAAGTCGCATCAGCAACGAAATACTCCAAAACCTGACGGAGAACTCAGGGAAGCGAATCCAAACAAGAATGGCATTTAGGACTTCCTTCTCACATCTTAATTAGGTCTGGGGTCCACTCCTTCAAAATGATAAGCCTGCCACGAACGTCTAAGGACCACCGTGCAGGATCCTGGTGACATCCTCTGCTAGCCCAAACTTTACGTAGTAGAAACCATTTTCTCTAGCAAATATCTTCATACTGTCCTTCGGCTGCCAGACCCGCGCCGCATATCCCCATCTGCCCATAGAATGGCTTGTTACCCAAGACGTACAGAACCAGAGTGTTCTTCCAGAAGGCAGTAACCTTCTCAATCTCCTCCGCAAGGAACGACGCCCGGAAGCCACTCCCTACCTTTTTCGGTGGCACGAACTCCATAGATGTAGGATTTTTTGGTCCCACTGGTTTGCATATATCCGCCCAGGATCTACCCTCCACCCGGGGGCCGTCCCATGCGGCCTGGGGACAACCCCCGCGGGAGTTGACCCTGGACCCTGACCACCCAGGTCCACCACCTTGCCCTTCCCTTTTTCCCGCCGCAGACGCCTTGGGGTGCCAGTCCACCGATCTTCCAGTAGATGCCACAGGACCTCGGGCCGATGACCGCAACCCCGAACCCTCGCCCTGTCTCCTATCTGTAGAGTAGCGCGCCTTTTGGAGGCTCTGAGACCCCCCCACCTTGTCCCCAGTCTTGGCCACACGACGTCGCGTAATCGTCGTCCATCCGCCTCCTTCCATCTGGCCACCCTGAGCCCCAGATCCAGTTCTGACTACAAACGTCGGGGCATTGGAGACGTCCGAGAGGATCCGATCCACACCCGACCCCGTTGACGGGCCAACTGCCGTCAAGCCCACCGCCGCAGCCGCCGACTGGCCTGTCCGGCCATCCGTCTCCGCCTCAAGGGGTACGCCCGACCCCCCCGGAGTAGCCTCCATCCCCCTCCCCCTACCGGCTTGGGGGGTCGCCGCCGGTGCCTGGGAGGATTGGCCCGACCCCACTCCTTCTCTTCCCTCCCCCTCCCCACCCCCTCCAGGAGGGTCGTCGCCGCCGCCTAGGGGGTCCGTCCGAACCCCCCCCCCCCCTTCCCCCCTGGCCTCCCTGGCCTCCTCCCCCCTCCGGCAAGCGGATCCGGAGGCCAGGAGGGAGGTGTGAGCGTCGTCGCGGGCGAAGCCCTAGCGAACTCTCGTGCGCAGCCATCTTTTATATATATATATATATATAATATATATAGATATATATATATATATATATATATATATAACCACATGCTTTGTGAACTTTGATGTTTCATCGGTTTCATACCTTTAACTTCATAATTACCTAATCAGTACCTCGACAAAAGATTACTAAGACCATCTCCAATGGGGGTTTCTATCTTCCCTATTTCTATGGAAGAAATCCATTTTAGAAAAACACTCCCAATGATGATTTCTATCACCATTTCTATCCTAGGTGGCAATGATGTAGGATGGAAACTTTCTAGGAGGATTCCTACATGTAGAAACTCTCATAGAAATTCTTCTATCTCTCATGACAATTATTATTGGGCCCCACATCTTTAAATTGGTCCTTTTACTATGTGACACATAGGATAGAAATGGAGAACCATTGGAGAACATTTTTTGTATGTCTACAATTTCTATGTAGAAACTCTTTCAACTAGGATAGAAATTTTCTTAAAGTATAATGCCAAGTATGATAAGAACTCAATTTTAGAAATCACCATTGGAGATGGTCTAACTAAATGTCATAAATGACACTTTACAGGATGTTGTTCAGGTTATTTTATATATAACAAACCATTGCAGGTTCTGGAAAGAGTGTCTGTATTCACCCTTGAAAGAAAATTCCTTGATTAGTTTTTAGTTGCAAGATTATTTTTCTTCTTTACAGGTATAAATTGTATGCATATCATATTAGTCTTTTCTTGATAATTGTTGATTGTTCGTACTTATCAAGTAACGCTAATAATAAGGATGCATTTTTCTCATGCATAACCGACTTTAGAACATCCACAATCCATATCGGAGACACTTCAAAAACGTATTCCAAATTGTTAGAAATTGTGTAAATTATTATTTTGAAATGTCTTTTTGATATTGGCATACAAGGATACACTCCAAACAAGTACTCAAAATTAATTATTAGAAATTGTGTAAATTATTATTTTTGGAGTGTCTTCTTGATATTGACACACAATGGTACACTCCAAACAAATACTCCAAATTAACATATTCCATCATTCTCCTTTTATTTTTCTTTCATGTTTGATAAGATTTTTTCTTTATTTTTCTTTCATGTTTGATAAATTGGTTAATATTGGTGGGCCCATAAATTAATGTAGTGGAGCTAGCATACGCTCTAATCTGGAGTGTCTCTTAGCTTTCTAGTAATTTTTAAGTATGGATAAGTACCCACTGTAATCTTCAAGTGATATAAAATTTAGCTAAAGTAAAAATGTAGCACTTGAAATCTCTTCAGCTTAGACAGGTTGTGCAGAATCGGCGTATAACAATGAGATCTTCCTACAGATTTGAACGTGTATTCGATCCTATCTCATGTTTGAATAGCACCATCATGAAAGAATGACGTACTTAGCACGTAAGAGACTTGGGGTTCCGTCAACAACGTCCATGGGCATAGTTGGTGGCGGCGGCTATGATTTGGGTGTAATGGAAGACCACAACAAACAACACTACGAGGGGTACTCCTTCAAAGTGGAACAATTGATCTCGGAGGTGTTTCGATAAGTCGAAAAATCTTCTAGGAACTGCCACCACAAAGGGTTGAGATACCTGACATATACAGGAGCAGATGATGGCGTCGGTCTTGCTCGTTGGCTTTCTGGCTTTGGATCTTTTCTTCTTTACTTACTCAGCTTGTCCATTTCTCATTTTGGGACAAGCTTCTTACATGTACAAGCTGCCTCATTTTGGCATGAGTAAAGAGTGAGGTTTATATATATATATATATATATATTATATATATATATAATATATATATATATATATATCCCGAAACAAAATTAAATGGAAAACGATCAGAAAATAGAGACTTTATGCTAATAAATTAGATCTATAATCTGATTATGTATTCCGAAACAAAGATCAAAAGCAAAGTAAATTTGCTCTCTGATTTCCTTCCAGAGGCAAAGATCAGAAGTAAAGTAAATTTGCTCTCTAATTTCCTTTGATCCAGAGACAAAGATAAGAAGCAAAGTAAATTTGCTTCCTGGTTTTCTTAGCCACTCGGAGAAGAAGAAGAAGAAAGAATGAAGAGAGGAAGGCAACTTTGCTGGGGTAATGAAGATCACCGTTACTCAAAGCAAGATTCGCCTTTGTACCGAACGGGCTCCCTGGAGTACTCAATGGGCTCCCTAGCTCTCTTCTTTGGTGCATCTTACAAAAGAGGCCAGGGGGCTCTATTTATAGAGTAGAGAGACTTCACTTTTTCTATCGGATGTGGGACTAAAATACCTATACTCAAAAATAGAGTTTGATATTTTAGATTATCCCACAATCAGCATAGTTGTGTGCCAGTCCATGCCTACCCTCCGAACACGCCCGTGCATGCACGAAGCATCCTGGAGTCCGTGTCCGAGTTCGAACGGCAAAAAAC
The DNA here is from genome assembly GCA_029216955.1 of Iris pallida. NCBI lineage: Eukaryota > Viridiplantae > Streptophyta > Magnoliopsida > Asparagales > Iridaceae > Iris > Iris pallida. Next base: position 5,844 of record JANAVB010029407.1, on the reverse strand, counting down.
AACTTGCTTTCTTGTTGGAATTAATCCTTTTACTTAGAAAAATACTCCCACATGGCACCCACTTGTGCCCTACCACACCTCATGTGCATACCTCAACACAAGTAAGCATTATATTGAGATACTCACCATTTGTGTAGCCGATGTGGGACTATCCTTCCTAGTCTAAAGACCAAAACACCAATATATATATATAATATATATAATATATATATATATATATTATTATTATTTTTTTTGAGGTGTCCTTTCTTCAAACCGAGCCGTGGCCCAAAGTCACCGAGCCGTCCGGAGGAGGATTCGAACCGAGACCTATGCTCGGACGGCCTCCCGCACTTCCACTAGACTAATGCCTTAGATACACACCACTATATATATATATATATATATATATATGTATATATGTATATATATCGGTTTCATACCTTTAACTTCATAATTACCTAATCAGTACCTCGACAAAAGATGTTGCTAACTAAATGTCTTAAATGACACTTTATAGGATGTTGTTCAGGTTATTTTATATATATCCAAACCATTGCAGGTTCTGGAAAGAGTGCCTGTATTCACCCTTGAAAAGAAAATTCCTTGATTAGATTTTAGTTGCAAGATTATTTTTCCTCTTTACAGGTATAAAAAGAGTGGCACCATGCAGATTTTCGCTGGAAAAATTGGTGTTATAGGCTTATTTGCCATGCCAAATGATTTCGTTACTATGTATATCTACAAAGAGCAATGCTAAAGTTACAACCAAACATTTACAACCACTCATCCATTTTCTGACATGTGGGTCAGGTGGTGGTCTGGCCCATATGTCAACAAATGGGTGTAAGTTGTAAGAAGGTTGTAAAGTTTGGTTGTAAACCAAACATTTTCCATCTACAAATGGCAAAGCACAATACCTGAAATGTAGAGCTTGTATAGTAAACAGATACGGATTCCTAATGTCAAATATCTCGTAGTGTGCTTACCATGCAAACAAATATGAAAGAATATATAAGTATTGATATATCCGCATAAAATATTGGTCAAAGTGTTAATGCATGCATTTTTCATATCTATATTGATATTACATGACATTACGAAGTCAATGAATATATTATTTTTACATTTTAGTCGAAGATACTATAGAATAGAGATATGCCTGTCCTTTAATCTTTACTTCAATTTAAAATGCCTGAGATCCTTGTTGTCCTGGAGGGGCATTCTGTCTTTAGGTTTTATGCAACAAAAAAACCTGTGGAAATTTTCTAGCTGCACAACTATTGGCTCAATGCCTTCTTTCTTTTTTATTTTAACTTATTCTTACATGTTTTCCTACAGTTCCCTTTGCTCAATAGAGATGGGTTGCTAAAGATGATGAAAAGCGAAATCCACATTGAGGATGGAAAAGTGTGTATCCTGCAGCTTGAAAAGTTCTGCTGTGACATAAGGTCACATTTGGTTCGCAGAAACATGTCTTGGAAAAAAAAAAGTCATTGATTCTCTGTATTTGAATATCAAAGAACATGAAAAAAAAAAAAAAAAAAGGGGGCATGGTTCCCCATCGTCCCAAGATTCACTCACATTCCAATGATTCACTTTTCCTTCCAATTTTTCTGAATTTTTTTAAACACCAGAAAGAAAAATTCATGGAAATTATAATTTCCAAAAGAAAAGGGGAAGAGTAAAGAATTGATTTCCTCCCATTTCCTTGAACCAAACGAGACTTAAAAGTATAAACCTAGTGGTATTAGAACGGACACCCGGAGGAACCGGCAAGGTTCGAGTTCTCCAATTGTGTGTGTGTGTGTGTTTGTGTGGGATTTCACCAAAAAAAAAAACTCTTAATGCAGTCTATCAAGGCCCTCGAAAATGTGACCTTGTTCTCCCGCAAGCCGAAGATCTCCATATCGCTACAAGATGCATCAACTCACTAGCAGTAAGGCATGTGCTGATCCAACTATTTTCGTAGGCACGTGCACGTGCCGCAATTCCGCTGAAAATTCCAGGAGATGGCATTCTTTGGAATCGTCTGTGTCAAATTGAGAGGCCAAGGTCTTTCCTGAACCTCCCTCAATAGACTAATATTGGCTACGCACTCGAATCTTTCTAATCTGGCTCAAATCACATAACACCTAATAACAACTTCAAAATAGCACAAACCAAATATTTTCTCTATCCATATATTTTAGTCTTCCATTTACACTTTTTCCAAACTGTCTACAATCACTGCAACTAAACATACGAGTTCATAAAGTAACAATTATCAACAGAACACCCTCCGGAACAACAAAAGATATGAAAAGCAACTCTCATATGCTATACAGCATCACCAGGTTAGGTACCAAGAAGAACTCACAAAAATATGTAACAGCTTTGGGCAAATGTAGAGATCCAGTAAATGGTCCATGATGATTCCCTGTCTAACTCAATAGGAAGATAACCAACTATGATGTCTTCCCGAAGAACACTGAACATGTGATGTTAAAAGTTTTTAATCATATTGCAGCCCTCATGGCACCACGAGCTGCCTCACGCTTCATCTCTGCAGCTTTCCCACTGCCTCGGAAATACATATACTTGCTGCAAGAAGAACAGAGCCAAGTATTGATGAAGAAATAACAGCAAGAGTAAAATGCATGTAATAATCTATTTTAAATGTCAGGCTACCATGAGCCATTAGTTGGATGAGCAAGTAGCCATTCCAATATCTCCATATTATCCATACAACAAATTCCATTTCAGTTAACTTTGTCTGAGAAAGCAAAAGCTGAGATCTGGATTTTACTAAGCACCAAATTTTGGTCAAATAAGACCTACCATCTTCCGGCATGTGAACTTGTAATGGCAGATCAATGTCGATGATTAGGTGTCAAGGAGATGGAAAAAGTCGGCAAAGATAATGGGTAGTTAGAATACTACTTGTGTGATCATGTTCTCTTGTTATCATTTTAGACATCACTAGCAAATATGGATGAACCATAGATAATGTGAAAGTGAGAGAAAAAAAATGAATCACCGTAAAAATGTTTCGCATTAATGCAAAAGTTACCTGAATGACCCAGACACTGAGAAGAGACTCGAGGCAAAAGAACCCAAATCCAATGAAGTAGAAGATCTGCGAAAAAATTTAAAATTAGATATGGAAGTACCATTCCGAGAAGTCTGAAATAAAGAGCAAATCGCCAACTTGTGAAGCTCAACTAATATTGTTATCTTTTTCTGAGTCTATAGTAAATATATCCCGACATAAGTAAGATCTACCTACAACCTATACTAATGAGCTTTTTGCTAAACATGTCGCACTTTTAGCAGCACTTCTACCAACAAGTACATAGCACATATAAGCATCAGAAAATCCAGATGATAACACAACATACTCTGGTTTAAGGAAACTACAATACTTGGTGGTTAACTTTCAAGGCACATGAACCTTTGTTAGTTTAAAGATACGTAACCACAAAGGACTAAGTCCTGGCTAGTTGAAAAGGACTGTCAAATTGCATGCTGGTGGCAGTTTTGAGCTTGTGTCCATGACAAAACTGGAAGCTATCATCTATTTTGAAAGCAATATGTCATGCAAAATCTATGATACTGAATAATACATGAGATACAGTCATCGGACAACACATGGGATGCACGAGGCAATTAACATGCACATTACTGGATACTATGACAAAAAAGGTTGTTTACCCCAAAATTTTGGGTTAGGCTGCTGTTTGAATCTGTTTTCTTGCATTCAGCTCTGTCAAAGGCAGGCCTAACAAAACCATATCCTTCTTTACAACTTCAATCCATGTTCATATAGACCTACTTCTAGTCCTAGCGGCTCCTTTAATTGCTATCTTATCGCTCCTCCTTACCGGAGCATCTATTGGTCTATGTTGCAAATGCTAACCACCTAAGACAATTTTCTTTGATCATGTTCTCAATTGGCACATGGCACCACCTCTAACCATAGTTCGCAGTATCGGCTGATACCGATACGTTTTGACATGTCCCAATCCGATACCGACCGATACCCGATACTAACCGATACCGACATTAGGAGTCTTTTTCAGTTATTTCGGCAAAGAAAATTGAATGAAAAAGACCAATCAGCAGAGAGTAAAAACATAATAAGGTCGTAACTTGTAAAAACATGTAAAAGAAAGAAAAGAAAAAAAAACTTACCTATCGCATGTTAACCAATCAACAAGGTTGACTACTATTTACTTCTAAGAATAACACTGAAAATACTTAAAATTATGCCTAAATATATAAAATATATTTTCTAGAATGGTAATAATTTATTAATAATTATTTGTTTTCCGATATTAAAAACCCGATACTCCGATCCGAAACCCGCCGATACTGCTGATACCACCGATCCTGATACTCATAGGAATGGTCCGATACCGATATTGTGAACCTTGCCTCTAACGTTCCACGAGTACACTTATTTTTTATCCTATCGTGTAATGTATTGTTAATCATCCATCTTACCATTCTCATTTCGCTATGCTTATTTTCTGGACATTTTCTTAATTGTCCAACATTATGATTTATAAGGCATGGCATAGCAGACTTGCATAATTTTCCTTTCAACTTTGATGGTGTCCTGCGACCACAACGTACTCCAAAAGCACTCCATTTGACCACCATGTTTTAATTCTATGCATGAAATCATGTTTAACTCTCCGACATGATGAATGATTGATCCTAAATACCAAAAACTATCACTCCTAGGTCTCTCTCTCGTCCAACCACATGTACTAATCCCTTGTTTCTTTTTTTTACTTTGATACATTCCTTTGTGTGACTAACAGGAAAAAGAACAAAACAAAACAAACAAAAAAACAATATAAATGCCCTTCTTTCAATGTTTAGAACAATTTCCATTAACAAAGGTATCCCTGTAGCAATACAAGAGATTGGTGAAATCCACAGTACAAAAAAGAAGGCTAATATGCAAGAAGCCATAACAATATATCAGCGAACTAGCAAATAGGCAGCTATTTATGTCTCACATATACTTACCCCAACGATAACATGGTCGCCTATGACATCTATAGCTGGCAAGATACCACTGTAACACGAGAAAAAAGAAAACGCATTAGCATACAGTATAACAAACAGTGACAACAATGACACAGGTGAAGTGAATATATTTAGCTACTAAATAAGGAAAATTTTGAGTTTCCAAATGCAACAGTCTTCAATGGTTTATAGATCCAAGTCAAATTCATGAGTTAAAATCCAAAATATGAATAGATAACTGGTGAAGAACAGATTAGATGTCTTGAAGACTAAAAAACAAGCAACGAAGAAAAGAATGAAACTTGAATCACTCTTCAAGCTACATCGCACAAATATGGATACAATTACAGAAAAGAACACAATACTGATATGGGATATGACATTTTCAGATAGGTACTGCATTAGTCACCTATGTTGCATGAATACAGATATGGATACGGCAACAGACACAATACAGACACCATTTTCACTTTCACATGTCCATGCAACGGTTCAAGTCTGGGTATTATAAATCCTATATTAGTTCCTCTGCTGTTTTTAGCTAATTGTTATAATTTACTACTACAGGATAGTACTTTGATGTCCTTTTAATAATGTTCCTGTTAGCCCATGTGTAGACACGAGGCTTTGTCACTCTGGAAACCCTTCCTAGGTATGCTATAACACTGGAAATTATAACACCAATATGCCTCCTAAGTTGCATGATACAGACATGGATACGGCCACAGACACGATACAGACACCAGTTTCACTTTCACACGTCCCTGCAACAGTGCAAGTCTGGGTATTATAAATACCATATTAGTTCCTCTGTTGTTTTTAGCTTATTGTTATAATTTACTGCTA